>CAXITT010000020.1:387288-402162 GCA_964033795.1 Lymnaea stagnalis
TTGGCGCCCGGGGACAAGATTCGCGCCCGGGGACAAGATCCATTTTTAGCGCCCCTTTTTCTTTTTTTCAACTCTCAAACCCATTATTTTCATCAATAAAATAATATCAAAGCACATTTTGGCGCCCCTAACTAGCTGGCGCCCGGGGACATCTGTCCCCCCTGCCCCCACCACGCTACGCCTCTGCCCCCACCGCCGTATAATCACTGCATACAGCTTTCCTGCTGGACTAAAGAACTGCTCACTTGCCACGCTAGTGGGCGGTGCAGAAAAGTACTTGCCTAGGGTTCCCAAATTTAATTTAAATTAAAAAAAAAAAAAAAAAATTAAATATAATTATTACCCTTTCCTTAGCCCCCCACCCCCCAGATTACTATTTACCTTTAACAAAGCCTAATTGTAATTTAATTTTTTCAAATATTGGACACGTAGGTCATCATGCAAATGTGAGCAGTGTTAGCAGACGATTAGTCATAAATCATAAGACGACAGCAAGATGTAGAGAAATAATGAATATCGGATTGCCGGCCGACAGTCTAACATCCCGAAATAGTCGATGTAATGCAAGAGAAAGCTGTATAATAATATAGAAGAAATGGCAAATGTAATGCAAGAGAAAGCTGTATAATAATATAGAAGAAATGGCAAATGTAATGCAAGAGAAAGCTGTATAATAATATAGAAGAAATGGCAAATGTAATGCAAGAGAAAGCTGTATAATGATATAGAAGAAATGGCAAATGTAATGCAAGAGAAAGCTGTATAATGATATAGAAGAAATGGCAAATGTAATGCAAGAGAAAGCTGTATAATGATATAGAAGAAATAGTCGATGTAATCCAAAAGAAAGTGTTTAATGATATAGAAGAAATAGTCGATGCAATACAAGAGAAAGCTGTATAATGATATAGAAGAAATAGTCGATGTAATGCAAGAGAAAGCTGTATAATGATATAGAAGAAATAGTCGATGCAATACAAGAGAAAGCTGTATAATGATATAGAAGAAATAGTCGATGTAATGCAAGAGAAAGCTGTATAATGATATAGAAGAAATAGTCGATGTAATTCAAGAGAAAGCTGTATAATGATATAGAAGAAGTAGTCGATGTAATGCAAGAGAAAACTGTATAATGATATAGAAGAAATAGTCGATATAATGCATCAGAAAGCTGTATAATGATATAGAAGAAATAGTCGATGTAATGCATCAGAAAGCTGTATAATGATATAGAAGAAATAGTCGATGTAATGCATCCGAAAGCTGTATAATGATATAGAACAAATAGTCGATGTAATGCATCAGAAGGCTGTGTAATGATATAGAAGAAATTGTCGATGTAATGCATCAGAAAGCTATATAATGACACAGAAGAAATTGTCGATGTAATGCATGATAAAGCTGTATAATGATATAGAAGAAGTAGTTTCATACCGCTCGAAATCTAACCCATGAATATAATTCGCGCTCTATGTCCTGTCCGTAATCTCCTATACTTGTAACATTTAGTTTAATTGACCGATGCCAGCGCCTGTCTGTAACTTCCGATGCTTGTAACACTTGTTACTGACCGATGCCAATGCCATATCCGCAACGTCCAATGCTTGTAACATTCAGTATTGACCGATGTCAAACAGAAAGAATACACTACCATTAATTGGTGATATACGGGAGACTGAACGAGGTGTAGGTGATGGTGTCTGGGTTTAAAGTGGTGCTGGTGGTGGTGTTGGGGGGGGGGCTGAACTTGCTGCATTCTAATTACTGCCGTGACCGCCGGGAGAAGGAATTCGAATCAGAATCGTGTGTCCAGTGTTCAATGATTGACCCGTACGGAGCAGTCGGTGGTATGTACGGAGCAGTCGGTGGTACGTACGGAACAGTCGTTGGCACGTACGGAGCAGTCGGTGGTATTTACGGAGCAGTCGGTGGTATGTACGGAGCAATCATTGGTATGTACGGAGAAGTCGTTGGTATACGTACGGAGCAGTCGGTGGTACGTACGGAGCAGTCGTTGGTACGTACGGGGCAGCCGTTGGTATGTACGGAGCAGTTGGTTGAAATCCAGATGTCCAGGGACCAGAAGGAGAGAACGAATGTGCGGTTTCACAACAAAGAACGTGTTCCCAGAGGTAGCGTGCAATATCGTTTCCCGCCAAGAACATACGCAACGATAGCATATAACAATACAATGTATAGGTGTGTTTTCAACTAGAAGTATCCAAGCTTAAAAAAACAAACAACAACAACAACAAAAAAAAACAAACTAACAACAAAAACAACAACCTACTTAACGTGTTAGAGAGTACGGAGAAAGACAAGATTCAAAATATTATTCAAGGGCGTAAACTGACCAGAGTAGAGGTAGTTGACCGACCTATCGGGTGGGGTATGGTGGACATAGACATTGTGATTACCCCCCCCCTCCCCAACCGTCCGATACTTACAGAAGACACGACCACACTTTTTATTTATTTAAATTATCGTTCACAAGGACCTTATGAAAATCTCCATACGCTAATGGAAATTCGTTGATAGAAAATAATCCATATAAAAAAAAAATCCATTATGGATATCAATGCCTTAAAAAAATCTTTGTTTTTTATATATATATATATTTTTTTTAACTTGATATAAAATCTAATCGTCCAAAGTAACCACACAACTCTAAACGGAAAGAGTAAGGTCCGTTATGTGGGACAACCTTTTATTTTTTTCTCATTAAAATCAACTTAAAAAAAATGTCAGTGAATCCTATCGTTGTGAGGATGACTTATTTAAAAAAAAAACCCCCATTAAGTACGGATCTCCGATGAGTTCTACTTTTTTGACTCACGATTAAACACGCACATGAACATAAACAACATGGTAAAAAAACTGACATGGTCTCATTAGACTGTCCTTAAAGCTGATCAAAACCACAAAACCAAGTTTTTTTTTTTTTATACACCCAAGGGGAGGCCTGATTATATGTAAGTCCCATTCATCGGAATTCAAAGCAACAAACTTTATGTGATATGGTCCCTAATGGCAGAATAGTTGCATGTGCTTGCTATTCAGAGAAAAAAAAAGGGGGGGGGGTCTAAACACATACATAAAAAATACTTTCCCGCGTAATGAGAGTTATTCAAACGTTCAATTATTAAGTTACGGCCAGGAGAGTTACTTCATGCCGTTGAGAAATGAAATCTGGCAGTGCAAGTAATATGTAATAATGGTCTGCACGCGAAATAGTCTATCCAGTATACCTGTGGGGCAGGGCCGGCTCTGCGGTTGCTGGAGCCCCAAGAAAGCTTAATTTTGGCCCCGTTTTTAAGTACAATCATAAACATTTGTGCAGGGGGAAAAAATGGGGATTAAGGTAATGCGTTTGTTAGCTAGACTGTTTTAAAGCAAAGAATGAACACACAAATTATTTTCTCAACTTATATTTTTGGACAGTATGAACAATTGGTCTACCGCGGGCAGTAGGAACGATTAGCCTACTGTGGACAGTATGAACAATTAGTCTACTGCGTGCAGTAGGAACAATTAGTCTACTGTGTGCAGTAGGAACAATTAGTCTACCGCGGGCAGTAGGAACAATTAGTCTACCGCGGGCAGTAAGAACAACTAGTCTACCGCTTGCAGTAGGAACAATTGGTCTACCGCGGGCAGTAGGAACGATTAGCCTACTGTGGACAGTAGGAACAATTAGTCTACCGCGGGCAGTATGAACAATTAGCCTACCACGGGCAGTAGGAACAATTAGTCTACCGCGGGCAGTAGGAACAATTAGCCTACTGTGGGCAGTAGGAACAATTAGCCTACCGCGGGCAGTATGAACAATTAGCCTACCACGGGCAGTAGGAACAATTAGTCTACCGCGGGCAGTAGGAACAATTAGCCTACTGTGGGCAGTAGGAACAATTAGCCTACCACGGGCAGTAGGAACAATTAGTCTACCACGGGCAGTAGGAACAATTAGCCTACTGTGGGCAGTAGGAACAATTAGCCTACCACGGGCAGTAGGAACAATTAGCCTACTGTGGGCAGTAGGAACAATTAGCCTACCACGGGCAGTAGGAACAATTAGCCTACCACGGGCAGTAGGAACAATTAGCCTACCGCGGGCAGTAGGAACAATTAGCCTACTGTGGGCAGTAGGAACAATTAGTCTAACGATGACATTTTTATTTCTAGACTTCAGATCACAAAATCTTTTTATTACACTTCCGATTTTTCTTCCATGGCTCCCACATGCAATAATTTGTTTCCTATTTTGGAAGATCGTTGATGGCGCCCTTAAGCACATGGCACCCCGGGCAGCTGCCCAAATTTTTGGTACCCTCAGATTACAGCATGCCTATTCAGGTCTATGTGAGCAGAACCGCATTAGAGAAACGTGACTTTGGGCAAAATCAGACAACGCACTTAATCTGTGGCCCGTTTTGGAGCTCTCCCATCACTGCCTCCGAAATCATATCAAACCTGGTAAGCAAAGGAAGGATCAAGAAATCATCCTTCCTACGAGTTGCTCGCGAACTCGAGTCCGAGATTGCCCTACCCACTCACAGAGCAGACCTTGGGATCGTGGGGAAGACGAACCCAGACGAGGCCCACGAAGATTGTGGCATCCATACCAGGAAGTTGTGCTTCGACCATGTCACTGGCACAGGTCACGACAGACGCCCAAGAAGTCTTAGCAGCCTATCCGACAGACAGTAACCACGTCTTCACTGACGGATCTGTAGGACCCGGGAAGGAAGGTTTTGGCATATCTATGCGACTGCCTGAACGAGCACAACGCATCGAATTAAGTGGGCCCTGCGGAAAGTTTGTCTCAGTCGCCGAAACCGAGATCGAAGCAATCCATGCAGCGATAAGAACACTGTTCAAGGGAGGCAATATCCCACCCAGCGACGTGATTGTGTTCACCGACTCGAGATCAAAGATTCAGGCACTGAGACAGTGTCCTGGCCGAAAGCTGGAGGACACCTTACGCAACATTGCTACGCTCAGAATGACTTACGGAAAGTCAGTAACAATGCAATGGATCCCTGTCCACTCACACCTGTAGGGTTACGATAGGGCTGACGAGCTGGCCAAGCGCGGTGCTGACCAGCCGCAACCCGAGACCCCGGTCTCACTAACCACCATCAAGACCCTTTTTATGGCACACTTTAGGGCACACTTTAGGGATAAGTGGATCCGACGATGGCGGGATGGCAACATGGGGAGAGTGGTTTGGGAGAATTTGAAGGGACCAACTTGGTCCTACGACTGGTGGAAGCTCACGCGTCCCGAACAGGCTACCCTGACCAAGGTCAGGACGGTCCACTGTCCCACGAATGACTACCTTGCCCGGATGGGCAGGCGAGACAGTCCCGTGTGCAGGTACTGCGGTTTCGATGCACCTCGTCTCGTGTCCAACGCTGGAGGCTGTTCGAGATCTGATATTCGGGGCGCTCCCCCCCCCCACCATCGATCTCTATGGAGCCCTGGACGAACTCCGAAAGGCCGCCAGGTATTTCAGACTGGCGCTCGAGGAGGCAACGCGGACATAGCCAATTTAGGGGAGACAGTCCCGTGTGCAGGTACTGCGGTTTCTGTGCACCTCGTCTCGTGTCCAACGCTGGAGGCTGTTCGAGATCTGATATTCGGGGCGCTCCCCCCCCCCCACCATCGATCTCTATGGAGCCCTGGACGAACTCCGAAAGGCCGCCAGGTATTTCAGACTGGCGCTCGAGGAGGCAACGCGGACATAGCCAATTTCCGTCCGACTGTAACAAGGGGTGACTCGCATGTCACTTAACCTACCAGACCGAAACAGAGGGTGTCGAAGAATCTGGCCCTCAGACCGCTAGATCTGATCCAGGACAGGCAAAACACCGGGTGCGAGAGCCGAGTAATGAACCTGGAGCTCGGTGGAGACAAGACCCGTCGCCAAGAAACTGGCCAACCAACCGCATCAGACGGAGGGTTGCCCGTGAACGTTTCAAAAGGGGACAACGGAAAAGGTGGCGGGCTAACAGTTTTTGTAATGATGACCCGGCTGTGTCGCGTGCAAAAAATAAATCGAGGTGACAAGGCGGGAAGACATAGCGCAGAGGCGACGGAGCCACGTGAGTGGGGGCACGATACAGTCCGCTCGCTGCATCCCATGTAGACGGTGTGAGATGAGGGACAAGGTTGAATGAGGTTTCGTCTTCGGCAAAGAAAGAGACTTTTGTTCTTAGGATTAAGTCTGGACCACGTGGGAGTCCGGCAAATAGATCCAAGGCGTTGTTGTGCGGGTGTTCCGCGGGCGTCCCTGGAGGTCATTGCGCCGTCTGTTGTCGGCAGGTGGGGCATGGGACCATGCTCATTTGTTCATTGGCCCATTTCGCTGGGCTGGATTTGCCTGTGCTCAGGATATTTACAAGCTAGTTGCCAACGGAGGGAGTCAAAGTCCCACAGAAGGTAAAGGCTGGTCGGTGGCACATGCCCCGTTGTTCCGACAACTTTTGGTTGCGGCAATTTCGGATAGAAACTGTTGGATTGGCTTTCCGCGGTGGCGGGGACAAGTCAGAGCGTTGGTCTTTGTTTGCCCAGCCCGGTCGGTTTTTCCGGGCCACTTTGTACAATCGCCCCCAAATTCCGTGGGGGGGGGGGGGGTCGTGAGCCAGGCTACCTCTGCCTCTGTCCGGCATTACGGTATTCCATTTCGCTGCATCCGGGCTGGGGACGCTGTGCCTTGTGAGCGGCCTGTCAAGAGTTTTGTGCTCAGTACCACTTCTGCAGATTGTTTGTCAGGTACCCCGAGCCGGCCCTGCTATGGGGGAATCCATTATACCAATAGAGCTTTAATTATAGCAATCGTGTACTCAATATACTAGTAGTTTATTCTTTATATCTCGAGTCTCTTCGGTAAGAATAACATATGCATTATTCATCCATCCATCCTTCCATCCCATGTGGCGCTACAGCCCATGTAGGGTTTCGGCCAGCCTCACCACTGTCTTACACTCAGACCTAACTGATGCTTCTCTTTTCCATGATTGAATTCCCAGCTGCTGTAGATCTTTTTCCTCTGGGGTAATGCATCAATAGAATTTAAGTATCGAATCAGTTGGTCTATTAGGTTGGCTAGGGCTCCTGCCCTAAACAGGATTAGTACATTCCAGGTCGGAATCCAAAAATCATGACCATATCCAGGCATAGGTTGATTTCCATTTGAATCAGTCCTGATTTTTATTCTGCTGCTTGGCTTTCGTAACATTTATTATTGTTACACGGCCGTTTTGTTAGCCCTGCGCACTGCCGTCTTGGGGGGGGGGGGCTGCCCCTTACAGCTCTCTATGTAGCTGCCTTAATTTTTTGGGTACGGTTCCTTTAGCCTGTGTGGATACTTCAACTTCCTGCTAGGCAGCATGTTCTGCGGATCCCCCCCCCCCCATTTCCTTCAAGGCAGCATGTTCCGTGGGTCCCCCAAACTTCGTATAAGGCAGTAGGTTCTGTTAATCCCCTGTCCACTTGCTACAAGGCAGTAGGTTCTGAGACTCCCCCGTCCACTTGCTACAAGGCAGTAGGTTCTGAGACTCCCCCGTCCACTTGCTACAAGGCAGTAGGTTCTGTGAATCCCCCGTCCACTTGCTACAAGGCTGTAGGTTCTGATATTAGTACACCCCGGGTATTTTATTTCCCCGGTACCCGTCCATATCTGGTGGTCTTTCCCCCATCCGCCACCTGGGGGAGGCGCTGGATGGAAGATCAATATCGCCACACGAGAATATATCCACTATACAAAAAATGTATCCATTACACAAATAATGCATCTTTTATACTTGTAGTGTATCAATAATACAATTATCCATCGCAACAATCTTGTATCAATATAACAATGGTATATCTATTATTATTCACACAGTAAGTCATTATGCAGATAATGTATCTATAACAAACAAATCGTGTACTTATACAAAGATGTGTTCTGAGAAGAAAGGTGGAAAAATATTACTCCTATAAAATACTCCTTAAAACCCATTAACATGCAATATGTACACTTAATGTAAAACCCATACACACGGTACAGATTTGGATATGTTAACCCACATCACTATGGCTATTTTCCAATGTGTGGTGACTTGTGAATATCTAGTAATTTTCTTTTGTCTCACGTAAATGAATTCACCGGCACGGTCCATTCATACACAGCCTATAATACCGAAGGACTTCCCGTTTCTTAGCCGTGTTGTTTACATCGCTTAATCTCCAAGACGTATATGGGTTTGAGAGTTAGGGCGACAGGATCGATTTGCATTGATTCTGACAGAGCGTGGGAACAAGGTCTGTAGTCAAACTGTTACATTTTTTGTGGGAAGGAAAAAGTAGGTGTGTGTGTGTGGGGGGGGGGGAATAAGGGTTATTTTTTTTGTTTTTTTTGGGGGGTGGTCATTTTTATTTCGGGCAGGTATTGTTTCCCAGACGGTGCGCTATAAAATAACCCAGGCAAAGGAAGGTAATCTCAAGTAAAACAAACTGTTACATTTTTTGTGGGAAGGAAAAAGTAGGTGTGTGTGTGTGTGGGGGGGGGGAATAAGGGTTATTTTTTTTGTTTTTTTTGGGGGGTGGTCATTTTTATTTCGGGCAGGTATTGTTTCCCAGACGGTGCGCTATAAAATAACCCAGGCAAAGGAAGGTAATCTCAAATAAATAAATGCTTATTGTTTTTTTTAAGCGGTCAGCCATGTCGAGAAACATGCAAACAAATTATGTCTCTAAAGAAACAACGACTGGAGCTAATGAGCGAACAGGTAACATAAATGTAACGATCTGTTTTCACCGTTGCCATGGATTTAGGAAATATTACCATTACTTTTTAAAGGAAATTTTTTTTTTTTCTCTTCCCCCCCCCCCCCCCCGTATGAAATTGCAGAATAATAATATTGTCGTTTTCGATCTCGTTTGTTGAGTAATCGGGGTCAAGTTGCTCTCTCGAGTGTCCGAGAAAAAAGATGCTAGTCCAAATCTAATTAGATCTAGTCGTTGTAAACAAAGACTGACACACATGATACAACAATGTAGCACATTGGTGCAAATTACACCAGTCACCAGCAGTCGGATTTAATTTGAGGTTGACCAGCTCTTATGGACGTGAGTGTCCGGTTTGGCCAGGTGAGTGGTCAGTTTTGGTCAGGTGAGTGGTCCGTTTTGGCCAGGTGAGTAGTCCGTTTTGTCAGGTGAGTGGTCAGTTTTGGCCAGGTGAGTGGTCAATTTGGCCAGGTGAGTAGTCCGTTTTGTCAGGTGAGTGGTCAGTTTTGGCCAGGTGAGGGGTCAGTTTTGGCCAGCGGAGTGGTCAGTTTTGGCCAAGTGAGTGGTACATTTTGTCCAGGTGAGTGTTCAGTATTGTCAGGCAGGTGAGTGGTCAGTTTTGCCATGGTCTTTGTTCGTAAACTTGGCCCTTATATGTAACTTATTTGTTAAAAGTCATTTTAAAATAAAATTGTAAAAAACATTATTTAAAAAAAAACCATACATTTTTTAATTCTTCCACATTTTTAAATGCAAACGGTATCTTAAAAACCTTTCATCCTTAACAGTTAGACATTTTAGTTTTTAAAAAAACAACAACAATACTTGCATCCATAACAGTAAAGATATTAGTTTTTAAAAAAAACAACAACAATACTTGCATCCATAACAGTAAAGATATTAGTTTAAAAAAAAAACAACAACAATACTTGCATCCATAACAGTAAAGATATTAGTTTAAAAAAACAACAACTTGCATCCATAATATTAAGAGATATTCGTAAAAAAAAAATTGCATCACTTAACATTAAAAGATATTAGATTTAAAAAAAAAAATAAAAAAATAAAAAAATAGCCAAATAAATATGGGACCTAAGCACCAACACCTCATAATACCAGATCTGTATGAAATGTTTATCAGACAGAAATGGAATGTTTGGTCGCATTCAGACAGTTCTGTTCTTTGGTTGATCATAAGACCTATAAGCACATTTAACATAAACGTGGACACTCGTACGCCCCTCAAAAATAGAAAACCTAAAATAGATGACGTCGACATTTTTGAATCGCTCGTCAAGTTTCGATCCGAACGCAACACATTAAAAGCCAAATGTGGCATGGCCTCAAAACACGAATGACGAAACAACTACGACTTAAACATTATTTATTTATGAAAAAAATCTCTCACAAGGTTCCGAATGCTTTGTATTTCAATTTGTGATTTGTTAACACCGCGTGAAGGTTGAATCTGTCTGGGAAGAAAGTAATTCAAAACTTTCTTTACGCTCACCGCTTAAAAAAAAAAAAAAATATCAATAATTTCAATGTGTTTTTTTCTTGGAATTTTGATTCCCGTAAAATAGGAGTCCTTAAAATGTTTAAACAAGGGGTTGAATCAGAATCCACAGATACTGCCGGGGGCCGGATTGGTGTCTCACAGACATTGGCAGGGGTCAAGCTATAGTTTGAAAAAAAATGACAGAAACTCTATGCAGACTACACATATCTCAATTCTACGCAGAATTGACATATCTACAGTCTATTCAAAATACACATATTTTGTTACTATGCCCACTGCACATATCTCAATTCTCTATCTTATCTTTTAAGGGACAAAAACAACACATTTTCTTGAAAAAAAAAAAACCAATAAAATATTTAAAATGAAAAAATATATCCAAAATAAACTTACTAATATTTCAAAGGGATGGGTGGGCCTGCGTTTGGCGAATGATTTGATGAATTTTCTGTACCATATAAGACGGGTACCTTTACGGCGGCCATGTGGGCTGGATTAAGGACCCCCTGGCGGACCGGATCTGACCCGGGGGCCATAATTTGAGGACCCCTAACCTTAAACTAACCCGCCTCTTGAGATTCACGCGAGATTCCGCCACCAAACATGACCTTATTTACCGTTCATCACCTCTAACGTCCAACGGAACGTCTTTCCACACAGACGTGGTTGGAGTCATTTGAATAGATTTCACCTTGTCCCGAGCCGCGGACAAAGGAACCAGTGACTTGAACGGCAACACTTGGATCTGTTTCCATTGTGCTCACCGCTGTCTTTACAGGTGCATTCCTCTTCAGGTTGCGATTGAAGACATTGTCAACATTCCCTTTATAAGTTGGTTCGGTTGGGATGATTTCTTTACAGTGACAAATGATGTTTTCTAATTCCTAATGAAACGGATTCCCCCCCCCCCCACCCCATTCACAAGAGCGAGGATCGACGGTGTTTTTATAGAGACAAATTCTAGAAATTTTTTTACATGCATTTCCACTTTTTATCAGAATAAAAATTATCAGTTTGTGTGTGCATTTCTCCAAATAATTTCTTGATCTCGTTCATCTGTATATTCTGCAAACAGCGCAGGTATGACCATGGGTAGAGTGTGCCGCCGGTGCATGCATTTCCACTTTTTATCAGAATAAAAATTATCAGTTTGTGTGTGCATTTCTCCAAATAATTTCTTGATCTCGTTCATCTGTATATTCTGCAAACAGCGCAGGTATGACCATGGGTAGAGTGTGGCCGCCGGTGCATGCATTTCCACTTTTTTATCCGAATAAAAATTATCAGTTTGTGTGTGCATTTCTCCAAATAATTTCTTGATCTCGTTCATCTGTATATTCTGCAAACAGCGCAGGTATGACCATGGGTAGAATGTGGCCGCCGGTGCATGCATTTCCACTTTTTTATCCGAATAAAAATTATCATTTTGTGTGTGCATTTCTCCAAATAATTTCTTGATCTCGTTCATCTGTATATTCTGCAAACAGCGCAGGTATGACCATGGGTAGAGTGTGCCGCCGGTGTATGCATTTCCACTTTTTTATCCGAATAAAAATTATCATTTTGTGTGTGCATTTCTCCAATTTATTTCTTGATCTCTCTCTCAAACAGCGAATGGGTCGAACCGACTACTAGATGTCCTGTAACAACCACTAGATGTCCTGTGACGGCCACTAGATGCCCTCTGACGACCACTGGATGTCCTGTGACGACCACTAGATGTCCTGTGACGACCACTCTATGTCCTGTGACGACCACTGGATGTCCTGTGACGACCACTACATGTCCTGTGACGACCACTAGATGTCCTGTGACGACCACTAGATGTCCTGTATCGGCCACTGGATGTCCTGTGACGACCAAAATTAATTTTACACGAGCCTATACACCGATGTCAAACGAAGAAATAGTGTGGTTTTAATCTATATTTAGATTAATGGCCTTCAAACCGGTGCGTCATGAAGGCTGGTATGATAGTGGTATGTGTGTCGGCTATAGGCTAGTATGATAGTGGTATGTGTGTCGGCTATAGGCTAGTATAATTGTTTTATATGTGTCGGCTATAGGCTAGCATAGTGGTGGTAAAATCTTTAAATTTAATTATGCATATATATAGTGTCTTTAGACAACATTAAACTCATCCTAAATGAGGGGGCTCGGCTAGCAACATGTATCTTGTCTTGTCTGTGCGTGTAAGAGGGTGTCAGTTCATGGATTCAGGCGGCAATTGCAAAAAAAATGATTATTCAGTTCACATCTGATCTGCCCACCAGAGAAGATGGCTTATGTTAAGAACTGGAATAGCCTGGAAAGAGCCGTTCGATATAAAAGTGAATTGAAAGAATTTGTGAAAGGCATACGAGCCACTAAGAAAAGAATAATGCAAATAAAAAAAATAAATTATTATCTTCTTTAAAATAAGCTTCGAATATTAAATTGTGAAAGTTTTGACTGTTGCAGAAGGCATTTATTTCCCCATAGGTATACAAAGCTGTCATACATAAAGTTAAAGGTTGCTTGTGTAAACGTATACATTTCGTCTCTTCTTCATGATTGAATGATGGGTTCACAGCCTTGATTTCTAGCTTGAGTTTTTTGCCATACCTAATTTTTGTGTAATCATTATTATTTTATGTGAAAGCCTTGCGTTGGGGCCGTTTGAAGACTTTTCAAGTTGATAAGCGCCCAAGAGATGCAATCACTTCTACAGAATCAAAAGCCATGCTTCTGGCGTAATGATACAGGGCCGCCTGAAATTGTTGATGACAGAGGCGATAAAGCGCTGCCTTCTGACAAGAAAAGTAGAGCACTATTGCCGCTCTGTGTCCTTAGAAACCCCCAGGAAAAAAAAAGAAAAAAGTCGTGTCTGTGATAATGGAAAACATGGTGGTAGCTTCTAAAATTGCTTGGCTTCTGAGCGGTCACATGTTTTTTCAAGATATCCTGTTTGGCAACATTCTGTTATCTGAACGTCAAAGAAAAATTACAACTTGTATTTTTTTTCCTTCTCCGAAATACCCAATGATGACAGAGACCAGAACATAAAAGTACACGTTTCTGTTATTTTTTTTTTGTTGACACATCAGTACGATGACAGATCAAGGTGAGTCAACTCAAGTTCAATCTGAGCGCGCCAATAGCTTCTTGTCTATTGTTTAATGTCGCGAATCAGGCGTTTGTGTTAGGGAAATGACACGACTAGCAGGCGTTTTTTCCTTGCACCGGATTGAATTTAATGAAGAATGACATCTCTTCATTTAAGATAGAAAGCCGTTTCAAAAGGAAAAGGGAGAGCAAATACAAGAGAAAAGGGACACTATCAAAAAATGAAAAGCTCATTAAATTTTGTTTCTTAATCAAGAAAGGCAAATCTCATTTATTGTTCTTCTTTCCCCCTTTAATGCTCCTAATGGACAGTGATGGCTTGTGTATAATAGCGCTTGTAGACCTGCACCCACCCGTGTTTTTTATCAAAATTTATTAATAAAATACAATGCAGTGGAATGACTTTTCTTTCTTTATTTCTTTCTTGTAATTTGGAACCTAATTTGCATTCGCGATTTCTTCCATACAGATCTGACAAATTTGCTAAATGTGCGAAATCCTCCACAAAAAAAACAAAAAAAACCAACCAACTAAAAAACAAAAAACCACGAAGAAGTGTTTATGTATTATTTTTGAAGCAATTCCTAAGTTTGACTCACTGTAATTTCAGAAGAAAACAGCAGCCAATAAATTACTATTCCGTCTGAGGTAACCTTAGATTACCGTACTGTAAATGTCAAAGTGTGGCAGAGAGCCACCATGAGATACTGTACTCTAGTTTTACGTCAAACATTTATTTATTGTTTTACGTCCACCCTTTGTTTCCTTAAACGGGTATTGTACTACGCTAACTTTTAAATGGCAATAAAGTGCTTATTTGGGAGCATGATTTGGCTCATATTTAGGGGTTAAACTCTAGAAATTAGAATTAGTAGCATTTTTTTTAGTGACTCGTACAAAACATTCGCGGTTGCTTCTGATCCGCGACGCGTTCTGAAACCTAAACCTCTCGAATGTTTGAGGCATTACTGTCCTCGTACTTGATATTTGATAATGTTATCAATAATTCTCAACATCGGGGATCATTTTCCTTCACGTCCTTTGCGGAAGAAAAAAGCAGCCCACAAAAACAAAACAACAAAACAACACAACAAAATGCTTTCATGGAACTGTGTACTTCATAGTTCCAGTGACGTTATGTTTTGTCGCCCCATGCATTGCTCCACGTATCAGAAGGGGGGTAGCGGGTCTTTGGGTAGAGAAAATCACTGTCTCCTCACACAGCTCCGATAATCCCTGCGTGCGTGTGTGGAGGCTGTGTTTTACGTTTTGCATCTGTGGGTGACATCTGTGTGTGAGTCTGTGGGTGACGTCTGTGGGTGACGTCTGTGGGTGACGTCTGTGGGTGGCGTCTGTGTGTGGTATCTGTGTGTGGCGTCTGTGGGTGACGTCTGTGGGTGGCGTCTGTGGGTGGCGTCTGTGTGTGGCGTCTGTGTGTGGCGTCTGTGTGTGGCGTCTGTGTGTGACGTCTGTGTGTG
>CAXITT010000020.1:410250-426578 GCA_964033795.1 Lymnaea stagnalis
AAAAAAAATCCTTTTTCGAAACATTTATTGATTGTCCAGGGATTGCTTACAGGGATTGCTTACTGGGATTGCTTACAGGGATTGTTTACAGGGATTGCTTACAGGGATTGCTTAGTTGAGACAAAAAAACCAACAAAAAAAACACCTTCAATTGCTTAAATATATATATTACAAAGATCCCTTGACCTCATCAGACTTAAAAATAATTATAATGGTCTAACTGAGCGTGTGAGAATTTCAAATTGTGTCTAAGCGGGGAAATTATCATCATACTAGAATACAGAACCTCCCTAGAGCTCAGCGTGGCCACCCAAGCTGAAGGCCCCTGATGCCAACCGACCCACACTAAAAGAAATGTTCAACGTACTGAACATGTGTGTGTGTGTAAATAAAAGAAGGAATGTCTGTGAGGGTTTATTTGAGGACTGAAATGGATAAAAAAAAAATTAAGGCATATTTCAAAGAGGATTTTGGTTTCAGAAGAGATTTTTAGATATACGGGAGACAATTAGGTCTGTTAGAGACGCTTTGTATGCAAAACTATAACACTAAATACGACTGGAAATATTTTTAAATCCACAATCAGCAAAAGCGAGAGAGCTCAATTAACTAGTCCCATCCAGTGCTTGCTCTCATTTCCATCCAGTGCTTGCTCTCATTTCATCCAGTGCTTGCTCTCATTTCCATCCAGTGCTTGCTCTCATTTCCATCCAGTGCTTGCTCTCATTTCCATCCAGTGCTTGCCCTCATTTCCATCCAGTGCTTGCTCTCATTTCCATCCAGTGCTTGCTCTCATTTCCATCCAATGCTTGCTCTCATTTCCATCCAGTGCTTGCCCTCATTTCCATCCAGTGCTTGCTCTCATTTCCATCCAGTGCTTGCCCTCATTTCCATCCAGTGCTTGCCTTCATTTCCATCCAATGCTTGCCTTCATTTCCATCCAATGCTTGCCTTCATTTCCATCCAATGCTTGCCTTCATTTCCATCCAATGCTTGCCTTCATTTCCATCCAATGCTTGCCTTCATTTCCTTCCAATGCTTGCCTTCATTTCCATCCAATGCTTGCCTTCATTTCCATCCAATGCTTGCTCTCATTTCCATCCAGTGCTTTCCCTGATTTCCATCCAGTGCTTTCCCTGATTTCCATCCAATGCTTGCCCTCATTTCCATCCAATGCTTGCCCTCATTTCCATCCAATGCTTGCCTTCATTTCCATCCAATGCTTGCCTTCATTTCCATCCAATGCTTGCCTTCATTTCCATCCAATGCTTGCCTTCATTTCCATCCAATCTTGCCTTCATTTCCATCCAATGCTTGCCTTCATTTCCATCCAATGCTTGCCTTCATTTCCATCCAATGCTTGCCTTCATTTCCATCCAATGCTTGCCTTCATTTCCATCCAATGCTCGCCTTCATTTCCATCCAATGCTTGCCTTCATTTCCATCCAATGCTTGCCTTCATTTCCTTCCAATGCTTGCCTTCATTTCCATCCAATGCTTGCCTTCATTTCCATCCAATGCTTGCTCTCATTTCCATCCAGTGCTTTCCCTGATTTCCATCCAGTGCTTGCCCTATTTTCCATCCAATGCTTGCCTTCATTTCCATCCAATGCTTGCCTTCATTTCCATCCAATGCTTGCCTTCATTTCCATCTAATGCTTGCTCTCATTTCCATCCAGTGCTTGCCTTCATTTCCATCCAATGCTTGCCTTCATTTCCATCCAATGCTTGCCTTCATTTCCATCCAATGCTTGCCTTCATTTCCATCCAATGCTTGCCTTCATTTCCATCCAATGCTTGCCTTCATTTCCATCCAATGCTTGCCTTCATTTCCATCCAATGCTTGCCTTCATTTCCATCCAATGCTTGCCTTCATTTCCATCCAATGCTTGCCTTCATTTCCATCCAATGCTTGCCTTCATTTCCATCCAATCTTGCCCCCAAACATTTTTGTGCCTAAGTTGTTAAATGTATATGAAATTGATCCAATCTCTTGTCTCATGTCGTACGGACCAACAACGTAAGGCTCTTCGACCGGCAACATAAGGCTTATGGACCGACTACGTAAGGCTGTTGAACCGGCACCGTAAGGCTGTTTGACCGTCATTGTAAGGCTCATGGACCGGCAAAGTAAGGCTCATGGACCGGCAACTCAATACGACAGACAATACTAAGGACTTGTCTTATATGTATAATAATAAAATTACTAGACACCAAAATACACCGAAAATAAAATTAAAATTGTTAATTTGTTAAAAATATGTTAAATAAACGTAATATTTGACATGGACCCGCCCCCCCACACCCCCAATATCAGAACAACATAGCCACGCTGTGAAATAGATGTTTAAAAATAATTATTTAATGCTATGCTTCATAGTCTTGTCCCGATTATGAGGGTTTCTCTTAACCGACTAAAGAATTTAGGTAGAGGAGTAAATATTAGAAAACTAGGAGTAAATTATTGAGAGCTAGGAGGAAACAACTTAGGCATCGGAGTAAATTATTGAGAGTTTGGAGAAAAAAAAACCTTAGGCCTAGGAGTAAATTATTGAGAGCTAGGAGGAAACAACTAAGGCCTAGGAGTAAATTATTGAGAGCTAGGAGGAAACAACTTAAGCCTTGGAGTAAATTATTGAGAGCTAGGAGGAAACAACTTAAGCCTAGGAGTAAATTATTGAGAGCTAGGAGGAAACAAATTAGGCCTAGGAGTAAATTATTTAGAGCTAGGAGGAAACAACTGAGGCCTAGGAGTAAATTATTTAGAGCTAGGAGGAAACAACTGAGGCCTAGGAGTAAATTATTGAGTTCAGATTGATGTAATTCTAGTGTGATTCATCAAACTTCTGTAAGAGCATTTCAACGCTCTGTCGGGCTATTCAATAAAACGATTACCGCCCTTTTGGGAATGGATAAATTAATGGACCCTGTCCCAGACTGTGTTCATGAATTTTTGGACTTTCTTACTGTTCCCCTTCCTAAAGTTCCCCGTCGTTTCTGGGAATAGATATTTGCATCACGATAGTGTATTATGTTGATGAGACGGGGAAAAGAAATGGGACTGTTTTCGTGACACAACTAAATATAACATAGTGATGTTCAATCTTAATGGTGGCCTCTAGATTTGTGTGTGCGTGTGTGGATGAAACACAGAGATTGTGTTGAGGCGTTTGGCGACGAACTTCTAAATTTCATGCACCTGCCACCAATGTTCCCTCTAAGATTTGTTGGTTCGTGTGCAAAATCATACAGTTGAGTGCAAAGTTTTACAGCATCATTTTCTTTTGTGTGCAAAATTTTACAGCCCACAAACACAAACACACACTTACATGGAAATTTGCTGCGCAGCGTCTGTGAGATAGGTGCGCGGCCGCGCAGCCGCGCAGCTTAAAGGGAACATTGCCCGCCACTGACGGTTAGATGCTAATTGTTTGATCAAATACAAATGACCGTCGGAAGATGACATTTTAACATTTTTTTTTCTCCCCATAAAGATGAGAAGACAAAATCAATGATGGGGTCCCCCCCCCCCCCGTGTGATATATGCAAAGAACACAATAACATGATTACTTGTTGCCGTTAATGGATACGAGGTCTGGGTGGCGGCCAAAACTCTTGCCGATGATTTTAGCTACGCGACCCTGAGGAAGCCGCTCCTAGGCGATCGTTTCGTCCCCGCTTACGTCCCGACCAGACAACTCCCTGGACGGTGGGGGGAGGTAACGCAACACCTTTCCCCCGGAGAGGAAGCAAGGCTGTTCAGACCCAAGGAGAGTGGACGCGAACGCTTTAAACGTAGCGTTTTCAGTCGACCGGACGTCCCCCAGGCCAGGGGGGGGGGTTCCCGGTGTGCTTCAGCACGATCTGGCAGCGGGGAGACCCGGCGTCGGCCCGTGTGGGGGTGTGCCCGGGGGCATGGGGGGGGGAGTGGTGGAAATGGTACAGCGCTTACACATTTAATCGGTGACGTCACTATGAAACAAAAAAAAATGGGGGGGGGGTGGTAGAGAAGTGGTGGACGCTTTAACTCACCGTTGAAATAAAATTAGGTCAACACACAGGTTATAACATGGTACATTTGTGTTGTTTTTATTTTTGTTGGTGGACTTTAAACACATTGTATGTTTTAACACTCAGCAGAATAGTTTTTGTTTTTACAACGATACTTCTTGGTTTAAATGTTCAAATTATTCTCGACTAATTCATATCGACCCGATGAAGACGTTGAAAAAATCAACAACAAAACAACAACATTACAAAAATAGTATCATGCCGGCAGGGGCGGCCCCGAACGTTTTTTTTCCTGGGGGTGTGATGTCTTGAGATTACGCCACGTCCAGGCTGTTTTTTTGGAACAGCTTCTAAGAGGGCACGCCGTTCCAATCCCTCGATTTGAACAACAATTCCATTAACTTCAATAACTAAAATAGAATGTAGTCGGTTTATGGAAATTTCGTTACAAAAGCTAGTAAACAAACTACGTTGGTAAATGAAAAGTAAAAAAAAAAATGTTACACTTTTATGATGTAAGTTTCTGCTATAAATAGATAAAAATGATGTCAGTGATAGGGTTATATAAGGTATTTATATAAGGTATAATTATTTATACGGTTTCACGACAGTTATACTCCACTCAACTACCCCCATCCTCACCACATTAAAAAAAAAGATAAAATACTTTGACATCTACTAGAAAGCGGGTCTGGGCCTAATACACCCCCCCCCCCCCCCAATTTTTTTTTCTTTCCAGAAGCAAAAGAGTCATTAAATACGGATCAAGAGATGGCCCAAGTTGGTGACTCAATCAATAAAGTACTTTTATTCAAGAGTGCCAAGTAACAACTATTTCGCCTAATGGATACATCTTACAATACAATAATTTATTTCTCGACTGCAAGTCTACCGTGAGACGACATACTGTGATACAGCTCATAAAAAGCTTTTTTTTTTTTTTCTTTCAGAAACTCCGGAGTGCCGCTTATAAAAAAAACTACTCGGTCTCGGTACACGTTAAGGATTGAAACGTAAAGGTCTGACGAAGAAGTCTTCACAGACCAAAACGATTTTCTTTAAGATTGAGTCGATTCGAGGGAATACAAAATAGATCAGCGCCTCCACGGCGTTTGAGCAAAATTTTAAACTACGCACAGTGCAAAGGGGATATTTAAGAAATACATTACAGCTTTGGTTATAATAAATTATATATTTATATAGCGCAATCAAAAATTATAAACTAAAAAGTAATGTATTAAATAAAAGCAATTTTTATTCGTAAATTTAAACTGCGTTTAAAAAAAAAATCTCTTCATAAAATGGGCAATTTTGGTTTGGAATAGAATCGGATTTCAAAATATTGGAAATTTGTTTGTTTGTTTGTTTGTTTTGTTTTCATTTTGAAAAAAAAAATCCTCTAAGTTGATTGGTTCAATTCTGAAATGACTTCCGAAGGGACTCCTGCTGGGCTAAGGAATCCATTTTAGTTCCAGAAGTATAAATTTTTTCCTGAGCCCATGAAGAGAAACAAAAGTCCGATTTTCCTCTGTCTCATTTCTTGGGTGACGTGCCTGGCTAAATGTCCCCAGGGATTAACTGGGGAGACATGATTGTTGGGAATCATCAATTTCTCTCACCGTCGAGTCGAAGTCCTCGGTGGAGTCAAATCACGGGTGACGTATGCGAAATGTGTCTACCATGCTGAGGTTATTATGGCATCTCAGTCTTGGTAAATAGCTTCTCAGTGAGTTTATTTGATTTTATATTGTAATGTTTGTTTGTTTGTTTTTTGGTGTTTTTTTGACATCAGAGATTCTCAGTTTTTTTGTAGCGGGGATGATGCCATAATTTCAAAAAGAAAACTTATCAGTTTGTTAGAACTTTAATTTTTTTTTTGTATCACAACGGCTCTTTATAATATCTGCATCTCATCTCTCAGTTTATTCTCCGACTGACAGCCAATGCCCCCCCCCCCCCCCCCCCCCCCCCCCCCCCCCCCCCAAACGTAATCGGAGTTTCTTTTTTACCTTAAAATTGTTCCTGCTCACTTTATGTTGTCCTGAGAAGGCTTTTGGCCGACACGTTAGTAGCTTTACTGCATTGTTTATCAGGGTTTCCCATACCATATCCTTTTTATTTTCATACTCTACAACGCAATACACACTCTCTCTCTCTCTCTCTCAACTCCATTTTTCTGTTAATTCGAACGGGCCAATTTCTTTTTATTAAATCAGGGAGGGTCTGGTTTCTAAAGAATGTATAACGAGTCAAGCTCAGACTTGACCTACTTAATTACAACACAAATTTCTTCATTACCCTCCAGGGTTACACAAAAATATTAGCCACAGAATAATGTCAGCAGTTTTTTTTAAACTGTAAAATTGAATGGAATCAATTAACCTTTCCACAACGCAGTCATTGGCCTTGTTTCCTGACGGGACTGAGTCCCTTGAGCGGGGGTCTAATCTTTCAGGGGCGGATATCCAAAGGAAACAACGCATGCCCATGAATAAACTTAACAATTAAAAAACAAAAAAACCCGTCATTTTCACAGACCTGTAGACCTGGACGACGACCACAACAAGATCTGTTGATGCGCGTGTATAAATGTTTCATAAGGACAAAGCAGACATCATTTAAAAAAAAAAAGTAATCCCCTAATTCGAATCGAGATTATATTTTGAAGAAAAATAAAATGCAATACATGACGTCATTAACTCCGGTCTTTGTGGTTAAAAAGAAAAGTCTGTGTTTAGTGTGAGGTAACTTGTTAGCTTTGAAATAATGCTAAAAGTACTCGGACAACTATAGGAATAAGTGCGTGGACCAGCAAGTCGGACATATTACGACAGCCGGTACACGACAAACCCATCGACAAGACAATGAGATGGCCGCCGGAAGTGGTTTACTACTCAGGGCGGATTTAAAAGCTGGAACCGAAAGAGTTCCGTTGCTAAAAAAAAAATAAATAAAAAAATAAAATATATCTCTATGTTTACCACTCGTATATCAGTAAATAATCTGACCAGGACACAGCAGCTTTGTCGTCGACACGCCTGCAACGTTAAGCCATGACCTCAGCCACATATTTTTTTGCCTGTTCATTTTACGACAACGTATGTGGTCCCATGATTTTTTTTCTGGAAACAGAAATTAAGTTATAGATTACTAAGTAAAAAAAAAATATATATATTTTTGAACATGGGTAACTATTACAATTATTTCTGTTCTGTTCTAGCGTGTCATGTTATGTTCTAGTGTGTCCTGTTATGTTCTAGTGGGCCCTGTTATGTTCTAGTGGGCCCTGTTATGTTCTAGTGTGCCCTGTTATGTTCTAGTGTGCCCTGTTATGTTCTAGTATGCCCTGTTATGTTCTAGTGTGTCCTGTTATGTTCTAGTGTGTCCTGTTATGTTCTAGTGTGTCCTGTTATGTTCTAGTGTGACCTGTTCTGTTCTAGTGTGACCTGTTCTGTTCTAGTGTGACCTGTTCTGTTCTAGTGTGACCTGTTATGTTCTAGTGTGACCTGTTCTGTTCTAGTGTGACCTGTTCTGTTCTGTTCTAGTGTGACCTGTTCTGTTCTAGTGTGACCTGTTCTGTTCTAGTGTGACCTGTTCTGTTCTAATGTGACCTGTTCTGTTCTAGTGTGACCTGTTATGTTCTAGTGTGACCTGTTATGTTCTAGTGTGACCTGTTCTGTTCTAGTGTGACCTTTTCTGTTCTAGTGTGTCCTGTTCTGGCATTATTATTTTTTTTTATTTTTAGGGAATTACCTTAAAACAGGTGGACGGTGCTACTAGAAAATGTTCTTTATTCTCTTCCCTGTTGATAAATGCGATTTCTGCATTATGTTTAGAAATGAAATAATCCCTACCAGATCAAAGTCTACTATATTTAAGACCCCTCTCCCCCGGGGATGGGGGACGACCACAACAAGCTCTGTTGATTCGCTTGTATAAATGTTTCATAAGGACAAAGCAGACATCATTTAAAACAAGTAATCCCCTAATTGGAATCGAGATTATATTTTGAAGAAAAAAAAATGCAATACATGACGTCATTAACTCCGTCTTTGTGGTTAAAAATGTTTAATGTGAGGTCACTTGTTAGCTTTGAATATTCCTCTTATCATGTCTATACATCTTCCTACTATTTTTTTTCCCTTACAGGGACTGCCGGTGCCTGTCGGGGCTCCCAGCTTTGATCTGAGAATCCCCGCGAACGTGGGATCACAGTTGTTATGGTTTGAGAGGCACTGACAAAAGTCTTTCGTTCCATCCTCAACCCTGTATGAACCTAATCACGGTGAATTTAAAAAAAAAAAATATTTTTGGGCCCTTGTCTGCAAAACTGGGTGATTTGCTTAAAACTTTGTTTACATATGCAGAGATTTGTCTATGAGTCCCGTGAAGAAAAATATCGGCAATGGCAAAAATTAGAATTGAACTTGAAAAGTAGAACAATCTCTCTGGTTTTTTCAGTATTAATGGAAAAACGAAAACCATAAAAATGGAATCTTCGCTCACAATTTTTTTAAAAAGATGTGCAATTTGAAAATCATTGTTAAATAATGTTCTTCTATGTAAAGAAAATTTAAGACACACACACACACACAATAAAAATACATACATACATAATACACACACACACATATATATATACTTACAGATATACGTTGGTTGACTTTTACACAAGCCATTTAGTTAAAGTTGTACTTCAGTTGGACGATTGAACCAGAAGAAAGTCATGTGATAGGAGAGCGGCTCAAGCTCCTGTCATTGGAGACACTGGAGCAATCGTTCGGTTTGATGGGTTGGGTCAGAATTGATATTGAACATTGTAAGCACCGAATTAAAAAAAAAATAATAATCAGCTTTGCAGATAAAGAGACCGAAAATATTCGAATACAATGAGTGGAGAAAATATAGGTACAGCAGAAATTAATGCCAGACAGGCGGCCGAGCGACACGGGAATAGACCAGATGACAAACGACCAGATGACACACGACCAGATGGCACACGACCAGATGACACACGACCAGATGGCACACGACCAGATGGCACACGACCAGATGACACACGACAAGATGACACACGACCAGATGACACACGACCAGATGACACACGACCAGATGGCACACGACCAGATGACACACGACCAGATGGCACACGACCAGATGGCACACGACCAGATGACACACGACCAGATGACACACGACCAGACGACACACAAGATAGCACACGAGCAGATGACAAACGACAAGATGACACACGACCAGATGACACACGACCAGATGACACACGACCAGATGGCACACGACCAGATGACACACGACCAGATGGCACACGACCAGATGGCACACGACCAGATGGCACACGACCAGATGACACACGACCAGATGACACACGACCAGTTGGTGCACACAAAACAGCTTTGCTCGTGACATGAGAACATTGTGTTGAGTGTTGATTAGCTTGATGTCTGGACGTTGTGAAACGTATAATCATTAAATAATCATTCCAAGACCAAGTGTTTGAAACTTTTTTTTTTTTTTCCAAATAGCCACAGATGTGGTGATTGAAAAGTAAAATTCGCCACACTCAATATAAATCATGAAACACTGCTGTTAAATAGATTTCAATGAAGAAAAAATGCTGTTTAATTGTATATTAACTCTGATAGTGTCTCTTTATTATGATACGTTAACAAGAAATAGCTCAGGAAAAATAGATATATAAGTTTGTAGGCTCATGATTAAGAGATTGAGAAATAAAGAGAGAAATTGATAGATAGATAAGATAGATAAGATAGATAAGATAGATAAGATAGATAAGATAGATAAGATAGATAAGATAGATAAGATAGATATCTATCTATTCTATCTATTCTATCTATTCTATCTATTCTATCTAAAGATAGATAAGATAGATAAGATAGATAAGATAGATAAGATAGATAAGATAGATAAGATAGATAAGATAGATAAGATAGATAAGATAGATGAGATAAACCGACAGACAGACAGATGGATAGATAGATGGATGGATAGATGGGTGGATAGATGGATGGATAGATGGATGGATAGATGGATGGATAGATGGATGGATAGATGTATGGATATATGGATGGATAGATGGATGGATAGATGGATGGATAGATGGATGGATAGATGGAAGGATAGATGGATGGATAGTTGGATGGATAGATGATGGATATATGGATGGATAGATGGATGGATGGATGGATGGATGGATGGATAGGATAGATAGATAGATAGATATGAGAAAGAAAGAGAGAGAGATACTTTGAAGATAGTGAGGCTGACGATGGGTATGTTTTGGAAAGTCAATTCTTCTATCTCTCTTTGGTGCAACAAAAATTCCTATTTTCATGTCCTCTGACCTCTGTGGCACCCGTGCATTATGTCCCACCCCTCCCTATTAGTTAAAACTGGCTTCTCCCACCACTCCAATAAAAAGAAACCTGATTTGTTCAGTTTAACTGAACACGTTTTGTCCCAAATGATATCACACTCACGGCAACTTACAAAGGCGCACGGTGTAAAAGTTGTCACATGAAAAAATATTACTCTTGGATTCTGGAGCGAGTTATTTATGAAAACTCTAATCAATAGTGTGTCCAAAGTCAAGGAACATTGCACTGATATCATCATCATAGTTTTCAAAAAAAATCATTATTTATCGCGGATTTCAATGAAACTAAGAAATTCATAGTTAGCTACACGAGCGATATAAAAACCTCAAACAGGATATTGCATTGACTGCCAGAGTTTAAGAATAATTGTTTCAGAATTTGTGCAGAAGTGTATGTGCACATTCTGTCGAGGAACCCTCCACCCACCCCATCTCCCACCCCACCCCAATCACATCACTCATCGCTTCCCCAACTCCATCCCTCTTCTCTCTTCACTCTCGTACCAAAACTCAAGCGCCCCCCCCCCATTTTCAGTCTATAGGCAATATACGGATAACCCGTCAAATTTTATTTTCCATTTTCTATTTGTTTGAAATTTCATTCAAAAGTAAGCTTAACAGTTTCTTTATTTTAAAACTGTAGATATTTTGTATACACGACTCGTCTACAACACAACATGAATTTGACAGCGATCTCAGCCAGATTCATTTCAGTCATGTTAAAAACACTTTGTGCACGATTCACCTGGAGTCGGTTGTCTTTTCTGTATGGCTGCAGCTATTCGGACCCGGGTCCGAGAAGTGAGAGTTTGGGTTTATTAAAAAAAAATATATACAAATTATTGTAAGGTTTGTAAGACACAATTAGGTATCCAATGAAAGATAATTGAATGGAATATATGTATTTATTGTAATAGACTTGTGGTAGTTGTGGCAGAGATAAATATCACATTCAGTTATTTGATCTTCAGCCGATTTGCTCTATTTACAACTTCATGAACACTGTATTGTATGGCTGTTTATTAATTTCAATGTAGGACGACCAATGAATCAAAGGGTCATAAACTGTTTACTCAACAAATGCTTTCTTTAAATCCAGTTCTCGAAAATAATTTTAAATCAAAATTCTTTCCTTTAATATAAAAAAAATAATTCAATTCTAGCATGGTTCCCTTTGCAAGATCCTTTCATCAGACCGTCTGCCCTGAACTCATCCCGTAACTCTCTGTACCCAAATGTCTAAAAGTTCAGGTATCGCCCCAGGCCGAGGACTGGCATAGCAGAATACAAGCAATTCTCGTTTTCGGCATCGACTATTGGATGAATGGGAAACAGCTTGATTGAAATCTGGAAGATCCGATAATGGTATTTTTTTATTTTATTTATTTTTAAAAAATTATTTTTAAAAAAAATGCATTGCTCTGTGTCTGTGTCATGTCACTAGAGATATAAGGCTGATTTTTATGAGAGAAAACAGGCGTTTGTTTCGATGGATAAGAATCAAAAACATGAAAGTAATAAATACACAGCCAGGCTGCTGTCAAAGACCATTTACAATAGACACTTTTCCTTCTATAAAACAAAACCCGTAAACACAATGTTTTTGAATCAATCGTTTATAAGCAATTTTGTTTGCGTTTATGTCATTATACGTGATTGTTCATTTATTCAGAAGCTGTTATGTAAATGGGTAAATTTCAGTTGAAAACGGGTTTCAAATTTCCTTCGTTCTCCCTTTCAAAAATTCTTTCTGTTTTTACTGCATACGTGACAAATAGAAATCACACATAAACAGCTGCACAATTAATCTCCACACCGAGACACGCACGCAATGAACGAGTCATAATCCATTCATCTTCCCCTTGAAAAAAACAGAAGAATACTAAATTTTGGGCTTTGGGGCTGAACATTTGACAAAACATGCGTAAAAGAAATGCACTTATAACAATCCTAATTAGTGCCCCTTACCTTTTCAGGGCTCGCAACTGCACATTTTCTGTTCACACCCCTATACTCTATTAATATTCTAATGTCCCCTTTTTAACGCAGATTGATAACACACATATATATATATATTGAGAATATTTCCATTAAAAAAGAAGTGATTATTCCTCATAAAATGCACTTACAATATTTTAAAGTAACTTATGTAGCGCAGTTATCTGGATGTCTATTGAGTGAACTCAACGCCGTCTTGTAGCGTTTGAGACACAGGGTATTGTGTATTTTGATATTACGAAGCAGAAAATATAATATTTTTGTCAGCTTAATACGTACATTTCAAATCAATAATTGAACAACCCATGATATCGAACTGTGAGACTTTGAAGTGATCTCTCTAACGTAATAGAGACCAAGATAATGGACAGCCACGGCAGAGTGAAGAAACCCAAGAGCTTAACACACATGCTAAACAAAGGCAGGATGGCGGACTTGTGGAAAGTGGGGTTTTTAAAGGCCACCAATACCAAGGCCACCAATACCAAGGCCACCAATACCAAGGCCACCAATACCAAGGCGCTAATCATGACGAAAGAAAAAGACCGCAGTCAGTCGTGAAGTGAAAATTCCTTGCAAAATTTTTGGAGTCTGTGTTACAAACCTTGTTGATTCCAGGATGGAGTATGTGTTACAAACCTTGTTAATTCCAGGATGGAGTCTGTGTTACAAACCTTGTTAATTCCAGGATGGAGTCTGTGTTACAAACCTTGTTAATTCCAGGATGGAGTCTGTGTTACAAACCTTTTTAATTCCAGGATGGAGTCTGTGTTACAAACCTTATTAATTTCAGGATGGAGTCTGTGTTACAAACCTTGTTAATTCCAGGATGGAGTCTGTGTTACAAACCTTGTTAATTCCAGGATGGAGTCTGTGTTACAAACCTTGTTAATTCCAGGATGGAGTCTGTGTTACAAAACCTTGTTAATTCCAGGATGGAGTCTGTGTTACACACCTTGTTAATTCCAGGATGGAGTCTGTGTTACAAACCTTGTTAATTCCAGGATGGAGTCTGTGTTACAAACCTTGTTAATTTCAGGATGGAGTCTGTGTTACAAACCTTGTTAATTCCAGGATGGAGTCTGTGTTACAAACCTTGATAATTCCAGCATGGAGTCTGTGTTACAAACCTTGTTAATTCCAGGATGGAGTCTGTGTTACAAAACCTTGTTAATCCCAGGATGGAGTCTGTGTTACAAACCTTGTTAATTCCAGGATGGAGTCTGTGTTACAAACCTTGTTAATTCCAGGATGGAGTCTGTGTTACAAACCTTTTTAATTCCAGGATGGAGTCTGTGTTACAAAACCTTGTTAATTCCAGGATGGAGTCTGTGTTACAAACCTTGTTAATTCCAGGATGGAGTCTGTGTTACAAACCTTGTTAATTCCAGCATAAAACCTCGACAAAATGTTTTTATAATTGGATGCTGCCAAAGACGCGTATGTTTTCTTTTTTTTTTTTTTAAACAACCGTCCATTCCTGACGTTATATTTATGTCTTTATTCGGCGTTGCGCACTCGAATGTTGCCCGAATCCTGTGAATCTACTAGCTCCACCCACAGAATCGCCACCGATTCCACCGACAGCATTGCCGCAGACTCCACAGACCATCCTGGACACCAATTCCATCGACCGCTTTACCGCCGACCGCATTGTAATCTACGATACTGATCGCCTTGCCACCAATGCCACCAACTCCATTAGTGTCACAGACGCCTCTGAACACCTTGCCATCAAATGTCTTGCCCCTGACGGCCTCGCCACCGACTCCCCCATCTCCGGTTGTCGACTAAATCAAGGGAAATAATTCAAAAAGAGCCAACATTATGAGAGGATGATCATTTCCCCATTGGTAGACTCACATGGCTCGATTGGCTTCGTGTGATGGTTGGCTTCGTGTGAGGGTTGGCTTCGTGTGAAGGTTGGCTTGGTGTGAGGGTTGGCTTCGTGTGAGGGTTGGCTTCGTGTGAAGGTTGGCTTCGTGTGAGGGTTGGCTTCGTGTGAGGGTTCGATTCGTTCAGAATTTCGTTTGTCTTAACCCCTCCCCCCTCTCCAACGGAAAAAATTCTTGAGTTTAAAAAATGCTTAGAGCGTCATGCAATTAAATAAACCAAAGTGCCATTTTTCACATACTCGTCTCTCTGCTTAGGGATTGTAATCCTGAAACATAAAAAAAACCCACCTTGAAAAAACTGTAGACTTTTGAGTTCCAATAAAGTCTTATGCATCAAATCAACTATTTTTACTTGGCGAATAGTCCTTAGCTGATTCCAGTATGCTGACCAGCTGGAACCGTCCCTGGTTTGAGAATATCTGCCGTCTGGTATCCCGTCAGATTTCTGCAATAGACCGTTAAATCTATTAAGGAAAATACAATAATTTTAAAAAAAAGATAATTAAAAAAATAGTACGTTTCCGACAGTAATCCATCTTTGCAAGTAGCTTCAATAAAAACCAGCGAGTGTTTCATTCCATCGCGTATCTATGATAGAAGACTAAGACTTGTCATTATATCGCCCTGAAGATGAATATCAGGGTACTTGCAACCTTGAGACAGACAGATTCTAAGCTTTTCAGGAAGAACTGCTCTAGGATTATGTCAACAGTGACGAGGGTCGGTCTACAGCTGTTTAACAAACAGAAGGCTATTTAGCTTGACCGCCTTGAAAGTGATTTCTTTAATTCCAGCTCCAAATAAATAAAATAATTTTAAAAACAAAATTAATTTGAAAAAAAAAGCATTTGAGTTTTTTTGAGCCTATTTAATACATTTTAATCTTTTTAGGGGCGGTCTACTTTAATATAGGAACGACTAAGAAAGAAATCAGGTGTTTAACAAATAACTCCCTGAACAAGATTGATTAAAATGGCTTTTTTAAGCGATTCACTCGTATGCAAGCGCAGAAGACAGCACTGTCCTGTCTATATCTCCTCCTCAAAAATTCATACTTTATAGTGTATTATTATTATTATTATTAGTTGTTGTGATATTATTCTCATACTAACTCCAAGACAATGTATCCAACTTATAGTCATATAAATAAGGACATCTGAAATACTTGAAATCTTTAAAAAAAAAAAAAAAAATCAAAATAACATCTTGTTGTTTCAATTTTCCCTTTGAAACTCTGATACTTAACAACGATTATTTCAACTTTAACGTTTTTTGAGCTGAACTTCTTCCTACCAAGACAATGTATCCAACTTATAGTCATATAAATAAGGACATCTGAAATACTTGAAATCTTTAAAAAAAAAAAAAAATCAAAATAACATCTTGTTGTTTCAATTTTCCCTTTGAAACTCTGATACTTAACAACGATTATTTCAACTTTAACGTTTTTTGAGCTGAACTTCTTCCTTGTAATTGAGCATAACGTGGTCCCAAGGCCATGTCGGAAAAAAATAAATAAATGGGGGAAGTCGCGGCCTTCAAAACATTAAAAAAACAACAACAACTTTTGTTCAAACTCACAAACAGGGAGATGATTTATCTGTCCATTTTGTCAGAAAGACATTTTTAGGAACACAATTCTGTTATCCCGTTCTCAACGTTGTCACCGGCATCATGTGCCTCGGCTTGGTGCTCGTGGTTTTAATGGAAGTGACATGACGCATCTAGCGGCAACAGATCGGTTGAGAAGTAGGTAGAAACGGCTGAAGAAAGACTGTGCGTCATACGACGTCAGATGATCCGTCAGCAAAAAAAAAAATTTCGACGGGCCTTGACAGACTAAGACGATTTCAGTCGCGTCTTTTTTTTAAGTGTCTGTCGGCTTAACCTACATTTTAAAAGTCTGTCTCGGAGAACCGCAAGGGATGTGCGGGTGATGGTGGATATGTTTTGGTTTCAGTGCGTTGTTCTTGGTGTTCAATGAATTGTTTGAAGCCGGGGGGGGGGGG
>CAXITT010000020.1:445545-464363 GCA_964033795.1 Lymnaea stagnalis
TCTAAGTCCTGCTTCTTGGTAATAGCTTAAAAGTTTTTCAAAAGTAAAAAAAAAAAAAAAAAAAAAAAAAAAAAAAAAACCACAATCATCTACATTAGTGTTTACGCGTTGAAAAAAAATCATATCGTCGGGAAAAAATAAATCATGTTTCTGTCTAAATTCTACTTTTTACCTTGTCTCGGTGGCTTATATTTAAGGACACGTTTCTGCGACATACACGTTTTTCAGACAGCTTAGTTTTTAAAAACTTTGTTTGTTATGAAGAATCATAAGGAAAGAACAGAGCAGGATCGCTGAAAAAGATGCTCTGTAGGTAGGTTTACATAGCGTCCACTACCCCTATTATTTGTGTCCCTTGCAATGGAACTGTTTGAGCGTTTAAAAAAAATATCTAACCATTCACCTACCTTTAAATATGTTAAGAAAACCCACTAATTTTATCGATTTCATTTGTATTTGTCTACTCGGCGCAACGCGTTCCCTTGTAAAATTGTACAAAATGGGGCTTTACCTATCTTATTTAGTTTTTACAAAGACGTCCGACTTGATACAGGGAACCAAGGACTTTCTGCAACCAGCGAATTTCGCAAGGTCTTATCCTTCTTGTAATAAATATATATTATAATCGCGTTATAAAGTACACTAATTAATTGTTTTTTTCTCCGTATTTTCTGTGAAGACATGAAAAGCTCTTTAGACAGTCCACCAATTTTTCAACGGAATTGATGAAATAGTGAAACAATACTCTACAGGCGAAAAAAAGACATTTATTGGTTAAAAGCTGAAGAACCAATGGCGTGATTTCATTCTGATGCTGGAAGCGACTAATTTTAGACCTGCCGCAGATGAATATAAAATTGTCAAGCATAACATGGTTTGAAAGAGTAAAAACTCGGATTGAGGGTTGTTTGGGGCGGGGGGGAGGGGGAGTTATATTAATTTAAGAAATATCAGGAGAAGAAAAAAATTGACTTTGAAGCACCTTCCTTAAGTTCACATCACCTTACTTCAGTTTACTTCCATTTACTTCTATTTGCTTCAATTAACTTCAATTGACTTCTACATGCTTCATTAACTTCAATTTATTTCCCTTTAATTCTATTTACTTCCCTTTAAATCCATTTATTTCACTTTACTTCTATTAATTTCACTTTAATTCAATTTACTTTTATTTAATTAAATTTACTTCACTTTACTTCAATTATCTTTAATTAAATTAACTTTAATTCATTTTATTTTAGTTGACCTCCCTAATAACAAATTAACTTCAATTTACTTCACTTTAAACAATTTACTTTAATTTACTTCACTTTACTTCATATTACTTAATTTTAATTCAGTTTACTTCAATTACATTCACTTTAGTTCAATTTACTTAAATTTACTTCACATCAATTTACTTCACTTGACTTTAATTTACTTTAATCTACTTCACTTTACTTCACTTGATAGTTTTATCAAAACTTATGTGACACTACAGGAAATGTACAAAAAAGCCAGATTCTTAAGGGCAAATTGACCACCAAGGAAGGTTTTGCATGCCGTTATGTCCCTTATGCTGTCGTCTGCTATGTCTGTCAACTGTGCTACGTTGGGTAAAACATCAGGACAGTTTCCAGAGATTTTCAGCGAACATCTCCGCAAACACTGAGCAAAACATACTACCACCAGTCCGTTTCGCTTTAATGGCGAGTCTCCACAAGGGGTTTCAAGGGTCTTCCTTACAGAGATTCCCTCGGCGGCGACGCAAAGTGCCAGACTCTGTTTGGAGAAATAGATGGATTGACAGTTTCCGCACATTAACAACATTAGACATACAAAAACATTTGTCTTTAATCTTGACTGAATCCCCCCTTTTCCCCCTCCACCCTGCTCCATTTTCTCTCTTTTATTTTTGTAACTCGCTAACTTTCATCACGTTGACCGTCTTGCTGTATTTATGAAGAATTCGTTATAATAAAAATAAAATCCCAGCCAAAATAACAAAGTAAATTTTGGTGCACCGTTTATGGCCGACGCCCCCTGCTGAATATTATTGAAAAATTGATTAAAAAAAACAAAGAAATAAATTTGAGACCGCGATGGCTGGTACCAATCAATTTGGCGCTAACGTTAGACAACAAACTCCTTGTTATGTTCCTTAATTACCTTTCATCAAATACCGTAATGGTCGGACCTTATGATTACGTTCGGCAATTTGAGTATTTATGTAAATATCATTCACCATAGTTCTGAGGTTAGCAAACTCCATTTCCAAAACTATTAGTGATCTAACAATGATTGTTTTTTGGCTTCAAAAATCGATTCTTTGATGCGTGCTTATCTCGAGCACCAGCTCATCCCACCACCATCGCAATAATCCACGTTGTTAGAAGAACGCGAGGACTTAGATCGTAGATCCCCACCATCATAATCAACGTTGTTAGAAGAACGTGAGGACTTAGATCGTTGATCCCACTATCATAATCCACGTTGTTAGAAGAACGCGAGGACTTAGATCGTTGATCCCACTATCATAATCCACGTTGTTAGAAGAACGCGAGGACTTAGATCGTAGATCCCAACCATCATAATCAACGTTGTTAGAAGAACGTGAGGACTTAGATCGTTGATCCCACTATCATAATCCACGTTGTTAGAAGAACGCGAGGACTTAGATCGTTGATCCCACTATCATAATCCACGTTGTTAGAAGAACGCGAGGACTTAGATCGTTGATCCCACTATCATAATCCACGTTGTTAGAAGAACGCGAGGACTTAGATCGTTGATCCCACTATCATAATCCACGTTGTTAGAAGAACGCGAGGACTTAGATCGTTGATCCCACTATCATAATCCACGTTGTAAGAAGAACGTGAGGACTTAGATCGTTGATCCCACTATCATAATCCACGTTGTTAGAAGAACGCGAGGACTTAGATCGTTGATCCCACTATCATAATCCACGTTGTTAGAAGAACGCGAGGACTGAGATCGTTGATCCCACTATCATAATCCACGTTGCTAGAAAGATGTCAGGACTAAGATTGTGAATTTTGCTATACTCCATGAAATTCCATTTGTTTTACACTTTTTGAACAATTTTTGCTAAAAGTGAGGTTTCCTGCGCTCAAAGAGAGTGGTAAAAAAATCTAAGTTTTACATATAATATTTAAGCAACAACATGGAAAATAGGTGATCTTTAATATTTATTCTTTAATTCATCAATTCATATATAAAAAATATAACATAAACGGGTGAATTAAGATATTAAAAACTTGCCATAGGCACACTTTCTTGTGCTAGTCCCGAAGACAAATAAGAATATAAAATATTGGCACGCTACGAAAAAGCACTACAGGAATTATCCACTAATTGGATCAGGTCAAAAGAGACCCGGATGAAAAGGACTGTCCTCTTTTTGTTTTTGAGTATGGTCGTTAAGACAACAAACTCATCATCAAATCGCCTCACGAGAAGTCTTTGTGTTCATCTCTTTGCACACTTTGAAAGCACCACAAGGTGCGCCTTGTTTACTGAAAGCACCACAAGTTCCGCCTTGTTTACTGAAAGCACCACAAGGTGCGCCTTGTTTACTGAAAGCACCACAAGTTCCGCCTTGTTTACTGAAAGCACCACAAGTTCCGCCTTGTTTACTGAAAGCACCACAAGTTCCGCCTTGTTTACTGAAAGCACCACAAGTTCCGCCTTGTTTACTGAAAGCACCACAAGTTCCACCTTGTTTACTCAGGCGATTTAAAAAAACAACCAAACCCTCCGTTCATTAAGGAACAATTAGGAGCTGCAAAATTATTATCTAACAGGACGGTTTGACCTAAAAAAAAAAAAAAAAAAGATTAATAATCTATACTATTTGTATCAATTAATCTCAGGGTCGTTCAGAGAAAAGCGGCGCCCGAGACTAAGCCTTAAAATAGAACCCCACTACATAGCGAAAGTGCCGCCCTGGGGCGGACCAGTACAATGACGATGTTAGCGCTCCTAGTCCTTGTAAAGTACATGTGATTTCATCGTTTAATTCACTAACAAGGTCCTATCTCAAGATGAATTTTGCTCCACCCCTCCCCCACTGTTGGCGCCCGGCGCGAGTGCCCCCTTCGCCCCCTTCGCCCCCTTCACACGGCCCCGGTGGTAATGATTATTGTTTTAAGATATTTAAAAAAAAATAAACCCAACATGTCTGCATATTTTTCAATTCAATGATGTGATCGATAGACTCTGAATGGCGCTATTGATTTTAAAAAGAAAATGACCAGCTGAGCCAAACATGTTTTAGATGATCATTATTTCTAAGCTTAAGCTTCGTGCCGGGAGGTTGTAATAGTATTTCTGTGATAGAAGTAAAAGACACCAACGCATGCTTTAATGGCAGGGAAATGCTTTTAATATCTTTTTTTTGGGGGGAAAAAAAAAAAAAAAAAAAAAAAAAAAAAAAATTGATGGAAAATAATGGCCGCTGTTTCCCCCATCTCGTTGCCACAACAAACAAACAATGCATATTTTCTCTGCATATTCTGTATAACTAATAACAGCGGGTATGATTGGACTGGGAAAATTAATTAAACTGCATATTTTTGTGACCCTGTGCTTGTTAAAGCCTGGTCACTGTGATTACCTCCCCCCACCCTCATGTCTTACTATTTTCACCGGAGTCGAAGTGGCGGGAAAAGTCGAAATGCCCCCTCACATCTGTTCCAGCTTCTAAATTATTTGGCCACTTCTGACACCACTTAACAAAAATTGAAAACATCACGAATAAATAAGTTTTAAAAAAATATTTAAAAAATCATCAGGATTGTACACCTGTATATTGTCCTTTGATGATTGTCTGTTGTTGATTGTTTGATGTTGATTGTCTGATGTTGATACGTTGTGTCACTGCGGTAAGGTTAGTCTGCCACAAGAAGTGGCAGAATCATGTGCCACAGTTTGGACAAAAAGGATTGGTCAGGAACTAAGTGATGTCAGTACCGGTAACGAACGACACGAGTTCACCCATGGACCAAGCGACCCTCTAGCAAGGAGTCGTAAGAAGCGATGAGGCTGTACATTTGTACACATTCTTCACAGAAAAGATAAGATAACATAAGATAAGTTAGATAATATAATAAACGATTATATAAGAAACGATAAGATATTATAATACTTGATAACATACGATAATATTATATAATATACGATACGATAAGAAAAGATACGATCAGATAAGATACGATACGATAAGATAATATAACATATGATAAGCTACGATAAGATAAAGTAACATACGCTAAGATAAGATACGATGTGATTAGATAAGATACGATAAGAAAAGAAACGATAAGATAAGATAAAATGACATACGATAAGATACGATTATATAATATACGATAAGATAATAAAATATACGAAAAGATACGATAAAATAATATATATATTTAATAAGATACGATATGATATGATAAGAAACGATAAGATAAGATACGATAAGATAATATAACATGGGATAAGATGCGATAAGATTATATAACTTACGATAAGATAAAACAATATAACATGCAATAAGATAATATAATATAACATACGATAGAATAAGATACAATAAAATTAAATAACATGCCTTAAGAAAAGATACGATATGATTATATTAATATAATATAACATACGATAAGATAAGATACGATAAGATAAGGTATGATAAGATAAGATACGATAAGGTAATATAACATACGATAAGATAAGATGCGATTAGATAAAATAGCATACGCTAAGATAAGATTACGATATGATAAGATATGATACGATAAGATAAGAAACGATAAGATAAGAAACGATAATATATTATATGATAAGATTAAATAAGATACGATAAGATAATATTATATACGATAAGATACGATACTATAATATACTATACGATAAGATACGATAGGATAAGATACGATGAGATAAGATACGATACGATAAGATACGATAATATAGCATACGACAAGATATGAAAAGCTAAGATAATATAACATACAATATGATACGATAATATAATATACGATTAGATAAGATATAAAAGATAAGATAATATATTATACGATAAGATACGATAAGATAAATAACATACACTAAAATAAGATACGATATGATAAGAAACGATATGATAAGATAATAAGCGATAAGCTTAGATAAGTTAAGATACGATAAGATAAGATAATACAACATACGATAAGATATGACAATATAATATAATATACGATAAGATAATATATTAAAAGATAAGATAAAATAACATACAATATAATAAGATACGACATGATAAGATACAATAATATAATATAACAATTGATAAGATACGATAATATAATATAACAATTGATAAGATAAGATACGATAATATAATATAGCGACTGAAAAGATAAGATACGATAATATTATAGCATACGATAAGAAGAATTACGATTGTTTTATTGATCCAATTAAAGGAAATTTATTTTTTATTGCAATGCAAATATTAATTCTCAGTAAATAAATAAATAAGTATTTTAACCATTACAAAATTTTACAACTATAACAGTTTAAACACAAGACATCCAAAGTATTTCTCTAGATTAGAAATTAGCTATCAATGAATTTGTGACACTTCGTGACAGGAAAAGGAGGGGGAGGGGGGGGGGTAAACAAATTGTGACGTCACACTTAAAAAAAAAATCTAAAATTTTCTAGTTTGAAAATCTTTTTTCAATTAATAAAAAAAAAATCAATTTAAGGTCGAAATTGCCCCATTTGTTATAAATACCTTAAAACTCATTCGCTCACACCTTCTCCACATATGTGACACTTCGTGACAGGAAAAGGAGGGGGAGGGGGGGGTAAACAAATTGTGACGTCACACTTAAAAAAAAAATCTAAAATTTTCTAGTTTGAAAATCTTTTTTCAATTAATAAAAAAAAAATCAATTTGAGGTCGAAATTGCCTCAGTTGTTATAAGTACCGTAAAACTCAGTCGCTCACACCTTCTGCACATGTCAAAAAATGACTCAAAACCTGTTTTGACCATTCCACATTCGGCTTCAGGAGGACTTCGTTGTTTTGCGCTTACGCCTCAGTTTTCTAATAACGCCACATCTTAATCCGTTATGGGAAAGTGTGAAAGAATAAAATAAAACTTTAGTTTAGCTATGAAAATTGTATGGATGTTTTGAATTTATTTGGGTGGGACATAACACTTAAGGGGGGAGGGGAGGGGTAAAGAATGTGTGACACTTTGTGAAAGGGCGGGAAAAGGGGGGGGGGTTCTGAAAAAGGTCATTTTTGGCGTGACGTAATTTGCGAACGACCCCTTAATATTTAGGGTGACACCAATGTACTTATATGTCTGTACTTGCTCTAGACTGGGATTTTTTTTTTATTGTTAGATCTGCAATTGGGTGATCAGACAACCTTTTATTTCGGTTTTAGACATTCAACTAAAGCAAGTTTTCATCTCGCCAACTGATAAGACGTGTTACTAAGTTGTTGTTTTAGTTTTCTATCAGGTTTTATATTAAAAAAAATAATAATATAAAAAAACAACAACAACAACAACAACCCCAACACATTGTTAACGTAATCGCAACTCCGTGTAAATCAATACTAATGAAGTATAGTTACTGACACATCGTGTTTAACAAGATCTTGGCATACAGCGTAACAATGTTACTATTTAAATAAATACGACCATGCAGACCCCATACTATTGTTGAAGTTAACTAATTCCAGTAATTTCTATTCCCATACCCCCCACCCCCTAGAGGCGCCTGGTGTTTTTAATGGCGCCCCGTAGCTCTCCAGGGGAGGGAATGCTCCAAAATATTCATGATTAATTTTCCGCTTGATTGATCTGTGAAAGGGGCGGCATCAGCAGACTCCCACGTAACGCCTCGGGGGGGGGGGGGGGGAGGGGGAAGGTGGGGGGCTGCTGGAGGTGGTGGTTGGGGTGGGTAGATGGCACTGCTTTGAAAAACACATTTTTCAATCATGAGCTTGTTTTTTTAATTACAGCAAATCATTGTCAGTGGTGCGGAGCAATAGAGATTACTGAGAGGATAAGGGGAGAAAGATTCGGGGGGAGTGAGATTAGGGGAGAGAGATTAAGGGAGAGAGATTAAGGGAGAGAGATTAGGGAGAGAGATTAAGGGAGAGAGATTAAGGGAGAGTGATTAAGGGAGAGAGATTACCAACGAGAGTTTATGTGAGAGAAAGAGAGACATTAGGGGAGAGAGATTTGGGAGCGAGATTAGGGGAGAGAGATTAGGGGAGTGAGATTAGGGGAGTGAGATTAGGGGAGTGAGATTAGGGGAGAGAGATTAAGGGAGAGATATTACCAACGAGAGTTTATGAGAGAGAAAGAGAGATATTAGGGGAGAGATATTAGGGGAGAGAGGTTAGGGGAGTGAGATTAGGGGAGAGAGATTAAGGGAGAGAGATTACCAACGACAGTTTATGAGAGAGAGAGAGAGCGAGGAATTAGGGGATAGAGATTGGGGAGAGAGATAAGGAGATAGATTAGGAGAGAGATTAGTGGAGAGAGAGATAACGTGGAGAGAGATTAGTGAGAGAGATTAGTAGAGTAGAGACTAGGAGAGAGGCAGAGAGAGAGAGAGATTAGGGGAGAGAGATTCGATTACATTAGAAAATGAAAACAATTAATTAGGGCAATTCTTGATGACGGCATTATGAGAAAAATGAACGCAGTTCATAAGGTGGTCAAAAGGGAGAAATGAATTGCATACGTTGTTTGATGTAAATAAACATACAACATTTTGATGAATATTGCTACTTGCAGAGTTGGCTAGTAACAAAGCTGGTAATAAGGCTTGCTTAAATTACCTTCCAAAACAGACGTCTGATGTTATTGACTGTTGTATTTAAATGTTTTTGAGTTCTTTCAAACTTTTTGTGTTTTTGTTTCAAAGCCAAAATATTTTTTTTTGTACTTCTTCTTCGTGATACACTAAAAATGTTATGGCCTATGTGTGACATAAAACATATCACGGCAGTAGGAACTGGACAAATGGGCATAAGTAATTATTAAAACAAAGGTCGGAATAGTGTGGCTTGAATAGGGCATTACACATATGCCAGGGTTTTTACGGTTAGGCGGCTAAAATATATCATTCGAAAAAACCTGCAGTTTTACGGGTTTTTTTTTCACCCTCACCCATTTTTTGGGGGGCAATATTGAAAACGTGCCCTTGTTATCCAATCTAACAGACCACCCACCTTCTAGCACCCAGAGATGAGCTTCATCTTCAAGGATTAATGCAACTATCATTAATGTATAAGCCTTGCTTATTTCGGCTCGCATTCTCAGCTATTAAATTTGAAGAGAGTCGGCAACAAAAAATACAAAAAAAACAAAAAAAACGAGGCAATTACACCACATATGTTGAAGTAACACATACTTTGTTTTTCAGTGGTTCTCAAATGGGGGGAATGTGTTGCTCAGGTTCAATGATTACGATGTGAGCTTGGGACTTTGTCAACAACAAAGGATGACTTGGTGTCGTTTGATCATTCACACGTCCAAAAAAAAATAAAATATATATCATCGTTTAGCTTTGCAAAATGAGAAAAATGTCACAATATTTCATGTCATTTCAAAAGGTTTATAAGGATTAACAGCAGAACTTGAAAGGAAACTGAAGGAGATGAAATGTTTCAGAAGCATTCTTGGAATCTGCTATGGAGACCATATCTCTAATGAACAAGTGAACAAAAGGATTCGTCAAGCAATTGGGCAGTACGATGACCTCCCGGTGACTGTAAAAAAAGCGCAAACTGGAATGGTATGGCCACGTGACAAGAAGACAAGGGCCCACCAAGGAAATCATGCAGGGCACAACGAGAGGAGGCAGAAGAAGAGGACGGCAGAGTAAAAGATGTGAAGATGACATCAAAGAGTAGACGGGACTAAAACAAGGCGACGCTGTGCGAAGTGCAAAAAAAGCTGAGAGGCATGGAGAAGGATAGTTTTTATGTCATCTGTGGCCCGCAACAATCCAATGACTAAGGGACATGACGATGATGATGAAAAAGATAGAAAATAAAAAAGAAACGAGAAACTTATTATTTGTTTTATTTAGTCGCAGCCTGGTCCTTTTTACCTTAGTCATTGCAAGTGTAATACATAAACTATATCCATTATTATTTTTAAATACATGCGTCAACAAATTAAAAAAAAAATTCCCATTCGCAATCTTAATTCATCACTGTGCATTTGAGTTCTCTATCGTGGCAGGTGATGTCATGAAATTGTTTGTCAATGTTGTCATTTGTAAGAACCGAAACCGTCATTGGGAGCGGAGCCTGTCAGTGGGAGCCGAACCTCTCAGTGGCAGCCGAAACTCTCAGTGGCAGCCGAACCTCTCAGTGGCAGCTGAACCTCTCAGTGGCAGCTGAACCTCTCAGTGGCAGCTGAACCACTCAGTGGCAGCTGAATCTTTCAGTGGCAGCCGAACCTGTCAGTGGCAGCTGAACCTCTCAGTGGCAGCTGAACCTGACAGTGGCAGCTGAACCTCTCAGTGGCAGCTGAACCTCTCAGTGGCAGCTGAGCCTCTCAATGAGAAACTCTCAGTGGCAGCCGAACCTCTCAGTGGCAGCTGAACCTCTCAGTGGCAGCTGAACCTCTCAGTGGCAGCTGAACCTCTCAGTGGCAGCTGAATCTTTCAGTGGCAGCCGAACCTGTCAGTGGCAGCTGAACCTCTCAGTGGCAGCTGAACCTGTCAGTGGCAGCTGAACCTCTCAGTGGCAGCTGAACCTCTCAGTGGCAGCTGAGCCTCTCAATGGCAGCTGAACCTCTCAGTGGCAGCGGAATCTTTCAGTGGCAGCTGAACCTGTCAGTGGGAGCCGAACCTGTCAGTGTCAGCCAATCTGTCAGCGGGAGCCGAACTTGTCAGTGGCAGCCGAACCTCTCAGTGGGAGCGGAACCTGTCAGTGGGAGCTGAACCTGTCGGTGAGAGATAAGTGGCTTCGTAGAGCTCGGCCATTTCAGTTGACATTAAGTTAAAAGGTCCGCTGTAATGCATTCTATTTAATGAAAAGGTTTTATTTTTGCCTTGAAGGATTCCCTTCGGTACTATTGATTTTTTTTGAACCAAAATAAAAAAAAGTCCTGTTTGGGGGACATGGTAGTGGGTCCTGCTGTATCAGCCACCGAAAGGATGTCGATCGGGGACCGCGAACACAGTTCAAGTCAAAAGAAATAATTAAGAACCCCTGTGTTTCGTCAGGATATTTTTTTTTTTTGGTCAACCTGGACAAAGGACTGTCTCGTGATTTCCCCCGATGACATTGTTCTAAGGGAAGCTAATTCCATAATGCGCAATGGCGTGGTGTGAGGGAGGGGGGAGTTTGGGATGGGGTTGTAAAAAAAAAGGGGGGTTGAGTAATTGTATTCAAGCTATTGGCCTTGAACCACCTACGTCAAAAAACAACGCATTCATTGAAGTTGAGGTGAATCGCAACCCAACACATTCCAATCAGTGAACTAAACGTGCACAACTATATTAGCTGTTTATTATAAACATAGTGCCAAAATCTAAAAGTAACTATCCCTATTCACATATATATATTGCTATGCATATCACTTCTCCATTTCTATTCTAAAACTTAATAAACTGTTGGTTTGTCCCTACTCATTGGTGAAGTAATATTGGAAATAAAAGAGCATCGCTATAGATTCCCTTATCAAAAATAAATGCTGGCGGCCTAATGGTTTAGATTGAGTTCAGCCGTGCATTCATTTCATCTTCACATCTTTGACACCCGAGCTGGTCCATTTATAGCTCTGTTGAGCTTAATATTAAAAAAAAATAAATAATAATAACAAAAATTCCAACAACAAAAGAAAACAAACAAACAAACAAACACGGGACCAATAGTGCATTTTTCAATTTATAAAAAAAAAAAAAAAATAGAGAACAATAAATTAAATATTTATTGTTTTTTTAAGGTTTAAAGATGTTTTTGGATTAACTTATTCTAAAGTTGATAATACAGTTTAAATTTGCCTTCCTTTGAAAAAAAAATTCTATGGACAACACACTTTCGTGTAAGAATAACCAAATCTTAAAAACAACAAAACAAACATTTTTTTTAAGCGCTTAAAACGGAACAAAAGATCAAACAAACTTTGTACTTTAAAGGCATAAAAAAATAGTGCACATAACCTATTTTCATCTTCAGAAATGCGTTTACACAGACACATTGGCGTAGGAAGGGGGCTGCGGGGGGGGGGGCTGTCCGTTCCAGGCGGCAAATTTTTTCCCCTTTTATATGGAGGGGGTGGAATTTTTGTCCAACTGCAGGTTGTTTTTTATAAAAAAATAGTGCACATAACCTATTTTCATCTTCAGAAATGCGTTTACACAGACACATTGGCGTAGGAAGGGGGCTGCGGGGGGGGGGGCTGTCCGTTCCAGGCGGCACATTTTTTCCCCTTTTATATGGAGGGGGTGGAATTTTTGTCCAACTGCAGGTTGTTTTTTTCTTCCATGGATTGAGGCGGAAAAAACTTGAACCGTCCCGGGCAGCACTTACCCTAGCTACGCCACTGCAAAGACTACAAAGAAACTACAAATGGACAAACAAAAATACTAGTGTATCTTTTTTTTCTTAAAAAAATATTTTTTTTAATTTCCGTCAATAAATTACACCCAGTGTGTGAAAATAGTCGCTAATCAAGATTTTAAATTCAGATAATGTGCACGTATTGATTTAATTCAGGCCAAAATGTTTTCATTGCCATTAAATTAACAGCGTGCCAAATATTGATTCATTGCACTTTTAAAGGAACTATTTAGACAAAACCCTCCTTCTCTTCCAAATCAAGGCGTTGTGAGTGACATAGCTTTATACTGAAAGTTGTAATTTGGGGTACTCGAGGCAGTGTCAGGGGGTGGGGAGTGGGGGAGGCAGTGTCATGGGCGCGGGAGGCAGTGTCAATGGCGCGGGAGGTAGTGTCAGGTGTTGAGGTAAGACGCAAAAAAAAACAAAAAAACAACGGGATTATTAGAATTGTATCAAGTGGCCCGCGGGATGGTGCATGTGCACATATGAAGCTATGATCCATGTTAAAAAGTGTGAGGGGGGCACCAATATATCCCATTTAATTGCCCAGCAAATAATGATAACACTTGTATGTCTAGAAAACGTAATTATATCACAACACTTCCCGTGCATCGAGGGGTTGATAAATATTGGCCGTTTGAGAGGCCGCCTGCAGAAGTGCAAGGCTAATGGCAACCAACGGGGCGCCCCCCGAACATAAAGTACACTTGGACCAAGGGCAGGCTGCTCTCTGGGCACACGGCAATTTTATCGTCCCGAACAGCAGACGACCCCATAATCCGCGACATGTTTGACAGCTTGAATCCAACAAGCTGCACCGGGCGTATAGGCGTAAAATCCAGGATTTGAAACGTGGAAGACGGAAAGGTCTTTTACTATTTAGTAAACACCAAGAGGAGTCAACTATTCTAAAAATATTCCAGAAAATCATTCAAACAGCAATTTAAGAAGTGCAGATCCGTTTTTTTTCAAATATATTGCAGGAAATGTTCAGATTGCTCATTCACCCTTTAACACCACTCACCTCTCTTTGATTTGAGATACAGACATATTGAGATAGATGTCTTTGATTTGACACACATGCTTATTGTGTTAAATTTCTTTGATTTGACAAACATGCACATTGAAATAAATGTCTTTGATTTTACATACATGCATATTGAGATAAACGTCTTTGATTTTACTTACATGCATATTGAGATAAATGTCTTTGATTTTACATACACGCATATTGAGATAAATGTCTTTGATTTGACACACATGCTTATTGTTATAAATTTCTTTGATTTGACAAACATGCATATTGAGATAAATGTCTACGATTTTACATACACGCATATTGAGATAAATGTCTTTGATTTGACATACAGTCACATTTGGATAAACGTCTTTGATATGACAAACGGGCATATTGAGAGGAATGTCTTTAAATCGGAGTAAGTGAAATATTTGTTCCACTCCAAGCACAAGCCACGTTTTTCGTCTTCCAAAACATTAACTGTTATTCGAATAAAGACGAAATAGTCCAACATTTTAAACATCAAAGATTTAAAGTGCAGGAACGTAGAAACGATAAAATATAACCAAGGGAAAAAAAAATTCTTTTGAGTTCTTTGTAAACGTAGCCAATATGTGATGACAGGTTTACGGCCAACATTTCGTTTCTTAGAGTAGGGATCAACCATTGTGCCGCATCATCTGTGAAATAATAAAATATTAGAACAGGGTTTTGCAATCAACACGTGCCGTGGTTCAACACTGATTTAGTCCCCTTAGTTCAGGGCTGAGTTCCGTGTACCCAAAGTACAGCAGTTAACAGAAATGTCCTCCATAGTCTTGGAGACTCACGCAGACAACTCAAACATTATACGGAACTTGCGTCATGGCCTTAGAGAATCCCAATCCTTCTAAGCGCCATTCTAAGCTTTTTATACTAAAAAAAACTAAAAAAAAAAAAAAAAAAAAAAAAAAAAAAAAAAAAAAAAAAAAAAAAAAAAAAAAAAAAAAAAAAAAAAAAAAAAAAAAAAAAAAAAAAAAAAAAAAAAAAAAAACTCAACAAAAAAAAAAAAAAAAAGACAGATATTCTTATATAATGTAAGGAATTTGTTGCAGTATTTTTTAAAAATAGATTTAAGTTGTTAATGAAAGCTTCTAATAAATTTTAAAATTTTCTTTAAAAAAAAATTACAAAATTAAAAAAAACCCCACTAACTGGTATTAAATAAAAGGAGATTGGGGGCAACTAAATCGTCGGAAATCACATTAAATACGTGTTAAAAAAAAATTAACAAAGAAATAGCCGGTTAGCATTTAGACATTAATGTATTAAGCACGTGTTCAAAATGTAAAACTAAAGGGAGACAATTCCTTTCAATGCGAAGCCATTCCTTTGCAGTTGAGCACACAGATTTTGTGTCAGACTGTTCAACATTTGACATTGCGTCAACCACCTGATACAAACAACAAAAGCTGACGCGCACGGTCAACGCTATTGAAAAATAACAGCGTAGAAGTAGAACTAGAGCTGTATTGAGATTGAATGTGTGATTATGCTTTTGTTATGGTGCACAAGCAATCATCCACTCATCGTTCGTGGTATACAGTTTCTGAAAGAATATATATATAGATATACATATTCATTGTTCATAATAGAAATGAATGATAGGGCGGGAAAGTGTGTGGACACGTGATAGACAGAAATTGAAGCAGACACGTTCTATTTTGTTGTTAGATATTTAATCTTCACACAATTTTTCCGACCCAAAATGCGGGAACGGCAAAGTTGCATAAGATTATATACGCATCAATATATTATACGCATATTATATACGCATTATTTTACTAATTAAATAGATGCGTACCAGAAAAAAAACAACAACAAAACAACAATAACCAAATTATTGAAAAGACGGTAATCGTCTTACGAACGACTACTTTTTAAAACTATAAATCTTCCTTTTTAAAGACTTTCTTTCTATTCGCATTTCTATCTGGTATATCGAATTGTTTTTTTTTTTGGTTTGTTTTTGTTTTTTCTGTCGGTCAGATTAAAACGTCTGTCTCGTGCTCCCCTGAAAGGTCACCTCTGAATTCTGGCAGCATCGCGTTTGCTTTGTATGGTGAACGGTGAGTAAAGGCGCTCACATAAGTGTTGTAGGATTTTAGAGATAAAAAAAAAAACCCAAAGAAGTAAATAATATTTCTTTTGTCGATTGCATAAATATAACAATTTAAATACTAATTATAGCAAGTAATACAGATTTGCTTTGTATGGTGAACGGTGAGTAAAGTCGATCAAATAAGTGTTTTAGTATTTTAGAGATAAAAAAAAAAACCAAAGAAGTAAATAATATTTCTTTTGTCGATTGCATAAATATAACAATTTAAATACTAATTATAGCAAGTAATACAGGGGGGGGGGTCTCAAATTCAAATCATCTGCGGGCGGCATGAGGTAGAGTCTGAGTGCGGCTGGGCTGCATCAAGTATTCCACAAAAAAAGCGATTGCAAGTTCAATAAAGCTCAACTGTTACATCCTTTATAATAACAAATAAAAACATTAAGGGTTCTCAAGAACTAGCCTCAACTTTCTTCCTCCTACTCCTTGTGGCCAGAAACCTGGCAGCGCTTCTTCTTACGCAGCTGAGCAATATTTGGCTTGAGTGAGGAAGCAACTCAATATAGCTTGAAGATGCCCATCAGTACGTTTGGCCCTGAACTTTGACTTCTTAAAGTTAATAGTGGAAAAAATTGCTACTCATACAGATATGAACCACCTAAAAAGGCACATGATCCGCTTGAACAACCTGAAAATCTCAGGGAAGCTGGAGGACAATGCTCTCATTAATTGTCCATGCTTATCTGTTTTTCAATTCACCTCCATGAACTTTGAAATGCACTGAAGATCAATCAGCTCTGTTAAAAGCGAAAAAGGTGTGGGGGGGGGGGAGCATCTTACACATTAAAGGAAAAAGGGTCAGCACAAAGTTGCTCTGTGTGTCTTGAAGTCTAAAAACATGTGATCAAATTCTTCCTGTGGCTTTGCAATGGCATCAGTATAGTTGCTACCGGATGTTGTCCCCAATTCCATGAGTACTTTTCTTGTCGGGAAATGGCAGAGATTTCTCTAAGTACCATAACACACGTTTTGTGCATAATGGCATGCCATTGTCATAGGCAACCATGGCAATCTACCCCTGGTCTTATAACTTCTTTTTTGAGTACATTCAGCTCCTGTGTAATTTCAATAAGAGACGCCAAGTCCATGAGCCATTTGGTGTCGAGATGAGAGTCTCCTGTATGGCCAAGTCTTTCACTTCATTCCGTTCGGCGGTACGTCAGACAGCAACAGCCACCAATGTAACAAACATAAACCGGTTTGTTGCAAACAAAAATTTATTTAACCACAATTCCCAAACTATGGTTGATACTTAATTTCTGAGCAACAATCAAATCTTTTCAGAAAAACACTTAATTTATTTAACCACAATTTACAATCTATGGTTGATACTTAATTTCTGAGCAACAATCAAATCTTTTCAGAACAACACTCAATTTATTTAACCACAATTTACAATCTATGGTTGATACTTAATTTCTGAGCAACAATCAAATCTTTTCAGAACAACACTTAATTTATTTAACCACAATTTACAAAGATACCAACTATGAATTAAAGAGAGCAACAATCAAATCTTTTCAGAACAACACTTAATTTATTTAACCACAATTTACAATCTATGGTTGATACTTAATTTCTGAGCAACAATCAAATCTTTTCAGAGCAACACTTAATTTATTTAACCACAATTTACAAACTATGGTTGATACTTAATTTCTGAGCAACACTCAAATCTTTTCAGAACAACACTTAATTTATTTAACCACAATTTACAATCTATGGTTGATATTTAATTTCTGAGCAACAATCAAATCTTTTCAGAACAACACTTAATTTATTTAACCACAATTTACAAACTATGGTTGATACTTAATTTCTGAGCAACAATCAAATCTTTTCAGAACAACACTCAATTTATTTAACCACAATTTACAATCTATGGTTGATACTTAATTTCTGAGCAACAATCAAATCTTTTCAGAAAAACACTTAATTTATTTAACCACAATTTACAATCTATGGTTGATACTTAATTTCTGAGCAACAATCAAATCTTTTCAGAACAACACTTAATTTATTTAACCACAATTTACAATCTATGGTTGATACTTAATTTCTGAGCAACAATAAAATCTTCTCAGCACAACACTTAGCAGTATTCAAATCACAACAGACAATATAGCACATCCGCCATCTCTCTTCTCTAACAACAACGAAAACTAACGCGTCACTTCCCACTACAAAATTACGTCACAACACTCTCACACAAACGATACAGCTACACATAAAATCTTTAACTAAACATCTTTTCCCTATCAAACCTTGAAACAATAATCTACACATAACAACAGTGATTCTCATACCCTTGACATTTGGGATAACTTAGTACAGGAACTACCACCCCATACTTCTCCACGAAGGCTTTAAATGCTAAAACGTGTTCCTACAGTAGTCAGGAGCAGGCAATATGTATGCATTATTGATGCGCAGAAAGATTTTTTGTTGTAGAAAAGGCCTTTTTGACTAACCGTATTTGGAAAGTGACCAAGCTGTTAGGCTCAGAATTTCCCTCACTTGAAAACTCTAGCGGCGATTTTAAAAGGGATTCTTTGATACTGTGTCACATTGCTACGATTTACACAATTATGGGGGTGCATTACCCAACAAATTACTGTTTAAACTTTTCTCAAAACTGCTTTTTAGCTATGTTTGTGTCATGAAACGCAATAAACTAAAAACGTTTAGTCCAACGTTCAAACGGTTCTTACCATTATAATCAACGTCCAAATATATCCAACTATAATAAAAATCAGAATTAGAATAGCAGGTGAGATTTGACATAAACCTTCGCGGAGGGTCACATTATAGATATGACAATGGGGAAAACGTGCGGGCCGCATTAACACTAAACTTTGCTGTCATGCAGCGGGCCGCAAAATATCGTCTTGTGGGCCGCAAATGGCCCGCGGACCACGAGTTTGAGACCCCTGAAGTAATATGTATTTTAAAAAAAAAAAAAAAAAAAAAAAAAAGGGGAGGAAAAACACAAAAAAAAAAAAAAAAAAAAAAAAACAAAACAAAAAAAAAATAAAAAAATAAAAAAAAAAAAAAAA
>CAXITT010000020.1:464422-479935 GCA_964033795.1 Lymnaea stagnalis
TTTTAAAAAAAAAAAAAAAAAAAAGACGAGTTTAAACGCACTTTAAAAAAAAAAAACTTTTAAAAGTCTGCACTGAAAATAGTTTCCAAAAGTTTAAAAAAATAAAAACATATTTAAATTTAGCCTACTTTCAGTTTGAATCCATTTGGCTAAATAGAGTGCTCATCTAAAATCTGCACAGCATATCTGTGAAGTGACCTTTTAAGGAGTTTTAAACTAGTTACTACTTTTTAAGTCTTTTTATTTAAATATTTTTAACAAATCTTTTTTTTACAAACTTATAATTATTGTTATACTACCGCATCCACGGGATAATGGTAGGCAAAACCGTTATCCTTGCATCCAGCCGTCTATTTTTTAGCATATGCGTCCATCGGTGTAGTCTTCTTAGACACGTTAGCAATGAATTCAATCATGCACCTGATCACCTTATACAATCTTCAAAATATTTAACACCCATCAGTCCAAACATCAATCCACGTGTGTCCATTCAGACACAACATTTACTCATGTACCATTTACAATAGTCTAAGACGGTCCAGCTATTCATACATATTTCCCCCCTCTCTTTTATCCATCCAATAATCTACAAAAAACTAACGAATCAATCGCTTAAAAAAACAAAACAAAAAAAAACCAACAAAAAAACTAACAAAAAAAAAAAAAAACCATCAAGACACAAGTCTACCAAGTTTGTACTTAACAAACATCAGTCAAGAAACTGCGAAAAGTCCTCTTAAAACAACAAAAAAAAAACCAAAGTGCGTCGATTGCAGAACATTCACCATAAACACCAAGCAATCACTACGCATCCATCAAATCTGTTTGCCCAGACTATTTCGCTCTGATATTTCTGTATTGCGTGGGGTCAAAGGCCGACTAAGAAGAAACGTTAGCTCTCTTTATGGTACGCACTCAGTTTACTGTGGCCGCCCTGTGGACCAGGCGGCTTGTCAGAACGAATCAGAAATAATGGTGCGCAGCCTTGGTGCGCATCGTTTAACCGTCATGGCCGATGCAATGAATATTGGCCAAAATTTTAAAAAAAAATTGCGTCTTTGGGACTTGAATGTTTTTTTTCCCTTCAAAAAAAAACAACAACAACAAAACAAACAAACGTGTGCTGTTCAAACCCAGTGCAGATCTATGATCAATATACCATGTCAAAACTAGATCTTGAGCATTGAGGTGACATTATTCTTTGTAAACGTAGCCAATATTTGATGACAATTTCTCTGCACATTTTCGTTTTCAGCTTGTTTCGTTTTTATATACAAGAACTTGGTATTGCCGACCGAAACTTGGGCTGCCGCAATGCGTGAACTTCCCATCTACTAAGATGAAAACAAATCATGCATTCCAGTAAGGCACTCTATAATATTCCCAATTAGTGCACCCCCCCCCCCGTACGGCACAGTCAATGAACTATATTCATATTCTAATATCACCCCTCCGCACCCCCATCCCCTTTTTAGACAGAATGTTTATCACACCAACTATTTCCGTTAAACAAAAGGAAATACCCATTCACCTGCGTTACTTTTAAGAAGCCCATTTAGCACAGTTACCTGGAACTTTATATAGCGCACTAATTGAACCTTAGTTGTAATGGTGGACAGTGTTACAAAGAGAATTATGGATGTTAATAAGAAAGATTATGGCTTAGGTGTTGGAAATAATGAGTTGTTCTTTATAACCTCCACCCCCCCCCCCACACACATACACACTTGTAACGCGGTCGTGGTGAGCTGATTGTGGTAAACACTTTTAGGTGAGTTAAGAGAATGCTGGTTCCTGAACACAGTTTTGAATACGACGACAATCACAATCATTGTGTCATCAAGACGATACAACGAAACGGGGTTTGTCATCTAATGGAGGAAAATCTATTAATACAACATCCGGGCGTATAGTCTGGCCAATCTCATGGACACCTCCTGGTACTTCTCTTTGCCAGCCTCTGAACAGATTTTCTGTACTTCTACGTTAATGTGAGCCGGCACAGTGGGTCTCAACCTGGACGAAAACGTGTTTACAACTTTATTTTACAATAGATTTTTACAAATTCTTACTGCTATATATATATATATATATTTGCGAAATACATTGTTAGAAGCTATGTTTTACGAAAACATTGTCTAAAAATTGTAACATTACGCAATGCGATGTGACGTTTGCCGGTCTTAGGAATGACAAACCCTACTGGTTCCTATTACGTATTTTTCTATTATAGTTATTTAATATTATCTTGGTTAGAAATACCCCTCAAAGGAAATTAACAATAAAACCTCCAGCCATAAGATCCACCGTTGCAGAACATGTATTGTTCCTCTGTTTAAGACGAACTAAAAATGTATACTATTAGTGAATACTATTAGTGAATACTTTTAGTGAATTCTATTATTATATACTGTTAGTGAATTCTATTATTGAATACTATCGGTGTATCGGCTATTATTGAATATTATTAGTGAATAATATTAGTGAATACTATTAGTGAATACTATTAGTGAATACTATTAGTGAATACTATTGGTGACATTTATTATTGTATACTATTAGTGAATTCTATATTGCATACTATTAGCAAATACTATGAGCAAACATAAATACTATTAGTGAACAATATTATTGAATACTATTATTGAATACTGTTATTTTAAACTATTATGGTATACTATTATTGAATACTATTATTTAAAACTAATATGGTATACTATTATTTAATAATATTATTGTATACTATTAGTGAATGCTATTATTGAATACTATTAGTGAACACTATTATTGAGTACTAATATGGTATACTAATTATTGAAAATTATTATTGATTATTATTAGTGAATACTATTATTGAGTGCTATTTTTGAATACTGTTATTATATACTATTAGGGAACATTATTATTGAATACCAATATTGTATACGACCAGTGAATAAATGCTATTCACGAACCTAAATGACGCCAAAGAAGACACGACGCACCGAGTGTAAAGCGATCCATTCAAGTGTTCGATCACGCTAATCACAGACTCTGGAAAAGCGCCTGATTGCCAGTTTATGTGAAATGTTCAGCTCTACGTGGGCAATCCTCGATCAGTAACGTGACGCGCTGGGCACCGAGGTACCTGATGTTTACATCAGTGCAATGTCTTATTATCACACAGTAGGAGGGCGCGAAGTCAAGGTCGCTGAGCTGTTTTTGCTGGAGGCAGTCCCAGAAGAAGAGAAAAAATAAATACATTTCATCCTCTGTCATTCTATATTATCGTCATTGATTCTGAATCTGTCGTCCCATCATCCCCCCCCCCACACCAACTGCACGGTCATCAATACTTAAACCCGTGAAGAATACAATAACCGGACACTAGTGGACAGTCCACAATGTTAGACATAGTCATCACCAAGTAAAGATGTTGTGTGGCACATCGGAACCCCACTGTTACGTGGTAAGTGGGATCCATAAACAGAGTCTCTGAAATGGTGGAGTTGTGGTAATGGCGGGGTTGTGGTAATGGTGAGGTTGTGGTAAAGCTTGGGTTGTGGTTATGTTAGAGTTGTGGTAATGGTGGGGTTGTGGTAATGGTTGGGTTGTGGTAATGTTGTAGTTGTGGTAATGGTGGGTTTATGGTAATGGTGAGGTTGTGGTGATGGTGGGGTTGTGGTAATGGTGGAGTTGTGGTAATGGTGAGGTTGTGGTAATGGTGAGGTTGTGGTAATGTTGAGTTTGTGGTAATGGTGGGGTTGTGGAAATGACGGGGTTGTGGAAATGGTGGAATTGTGGAAAGGGCGGGGTTGTGGAAATGGGGAGGTTGTGGTAATGTTGAGGTTGTGGTAATGTTGAGGCTGTGGTAATATTGAGGTTGTGGTAATGTTTAGGTGGTGGTAATGTTGAGGTTGTGGTAATGTTTAGGTGGTGGTAATGTTGAGGTTGTGGTAATGTTTAGGTGGTGGTAATATTGAGGTTGTGGTAATGTTTAGGTGGTGGTAATATTGAGGTTGTGGTAATAGTGGAGTTGTAGTAACGGTGGGGCTGTGGTAATATTGAGGTTGTGGAAATGGTGGGATTGAGGAAATGGTGGGGTTGTGGTAATGTTTAGGTTGTGGTAATGTTGAGGTTGTGGTAATGTTTAGGTTGTGGTAATGTTGAGATTGTGATAATGTTGCGGTTGTGGTAATGTTGAGGTTGTAGTAATGGTGGGGTCGTGGTAATGGTAGGGTTGTGGTAATGGTGGGGTTGTGCAAATGTTGGGGTTGTGGAATTGGCCGGGTTGTGGAAATGGTGGGGTTGTGTTAATGCAGTGTTTTGAAGATATAGCATTTGGATTTTTAAAAAGTAGGCATACATTATAATTGATCTCGTTTAATTAGAACAGAATTTAAAAAAAATTTTTCTTGTTGTTAGTGAGACATGAAGTGCTGCATTTGAAGTCGAAAAGATTTGTGTTTGCGTTGTACGAGGATATTTGTATTGTGTTTTTTTTTTTTCAAGTACTTTGAAAAAAAACTATACAAGTGTGAATGAATATTACAAATTTCGGACTATGAACTAACGACATTATATTCGAACATGTGTCCCGTTGTAACAATATCAAGGCGCGATATAGCGAGGCTCTACTGTCCGTTCTAGCAACACAAGGGCGCCATACAACGAGGTTCAACTGTCCGTTCTAGCAAATATCAGGGCGCGATAGAGCGAGGTTCTGCTGTCCGCTCTAGCAACACAAGGGCGCCATATAACGAGGTTCTACCTTCCGTTCTAGCAACACCCAGAACGCCATAGAGTGAGGTCCTCCTGGACGTGTGAGGGTTACACGTATCCCCAATACACATGACGGTAAAGAGACCCCATTTTGATACAATGGACAGAAAGAGCTCTGGTGGTTGTTTCAGGTTAAATCATCGACCTGCACTTAAGACCGTGGACCTGGATGTACTTTAGGCCCATTTTCTATTATTTAACACGAATGGCGGGCAACAGCGGAGAGCGAAGTTTCGTAAGTGTACTTTAGTTCAAAGTTACCAATGCTACCAGGGAGCAAACAAAAAAAAAAAGGGTGGGGGGGGTCTCTTTAAAGGAAACAGATTCTCAATTCTGCACCACGTGTACATTAAATTACCTAGCTCCACGCTAGGGGACTTTGGCAGTGGTCGTTTGTTCTTTCTTTGTTTTTAGAAACAGATTTAACAAGGACAAGTTTTAAATAAATAACCAAACAAAACCATTTTAATAAAGAACTATGTTACCGTATTTCATTTTACATTTTGTGACAGAAATATATTTGTCTCTGTATTTTACCTAACATATTTTTACATAGAGACAGACATATTTGTCTCTGTATTTTACATAACATATTTTGACGTAGTAAAATATCTGTCTCTGTATTTTACCTAACATAATTTATCATAGATACATATTTGTCTCTGTATTTTACCTAACATATTTTTACATAGAGAAATATTTGTCACCGTATTTTACCTAAACTATTTTGACATAGAAACATATTCGTCTCATCGGGCTCATCTGGAGCAGTGGTCGGCAAACTCATCGGCCAAAAGAGCCACAAATCAGTAGCAGGATGATTAAAAAAAACTTTGAGAGCCAAATTTCTTTTCAAGAACCTGTCAAGAGCCATATTTTTAGAAGTCAAAATTTATTGTGGCCGACTGGCCGAGCCGCACTCAGGTCGTTAAAGAGCCGCATGCGGCTCACCAGCTGCGATTTGCCAACCACTGATCTGAAGATATTGACATGGGTCCTTGGTGTGCAGTCTGGAGACCACTGATATTGACTATAGTTAGTGGCAGGCCAGAGTTTCTCGCACGTTCATTGTTTTTGGTGAGACCGTAAAGTTATGATAATGTTGCCCCACATCTCATGACATGCTGAAGAAAAAAATAAAAGACCTCGAATTCACCCTATGACCGAATCTAAAACTATGAAGAGAAAGAAAAAGTTCGATCATTTATTCTCATTAGGGTATAATTGACCCTCGCGACACCTCTAAAATGATGTACTGTTCGCAAGAGGCGGTCGGGACAATGATTGTGTTTTTCAAGGCCGAAATCAGTGTAATAGGTGCCATTAATCTCAAGACGGGGGCAATTTATATAAACTCGTAATGGGCCATCGTTGACAGTCTCTACGATCAACTACTATCTTCTGTGCGTGTGTGTGTGTGTGTCTCGTTTCAAATTAGGTCAAGGTCTTCATAGAGTTTAACTTTTATTATTACTTAACTAATTTTTTTTCAGTTAGATCAAAAGGAAATAAGCAAAACAAAGTATAAGAAAACCTTTTCAAAAAAAGGACAACAAAAAAAAAGTACGCAACAAAAGAACGAACGTATCGGCAAGAAGCCTTCTTCAGCGAGCAAACACCAGTAAAAACAATATAAAATTTTTAAAGTAAAACTCAGCCGCATTGTTAGTATGGGGATGACAACAAGAGGAATGGGTTAAATCAGTGCGGCTAGTTAAAACGATTTGGCTGTACATATGTTAGCTGCTAATATATAAAATAAAATATTTGAAAAAAATAAATAAAAGAAAACTAATTCGTTTGCGCCCTATTTCAGATATCAGACATTTTAACTGCAATACGCTCACCAGTGCATAAGGCAGAGCTGTTTGGTATAAACCTTTTTCTCTCAAAATAGGTAACGATATTTAACTGTTAGGGAGTTCCCCCGTCATTCCCAAACCATTTTTTGTTGCTTTATTCACATTTTGTAACATCAAAAATCTATCTCTCTCTCTCTCTGATTTATTTAATGTCATATCTTGTGGTGGACAATTAAAAAAAAAAAATTCACACCTTATAATGATGAATAGTAGCGCCTCAATATCTCCATACTTCTACACTCTTACTAAGAGAAGAAAATTGTCATTGTTTTTTGTTTTGTTTTTGTAATGGGGTGTCTGATATTTTGTTTAGAATTTGGTTCAAAATTTGGGTGCAAATACGTTTAAATCATAAAAAAAAATAAGAAAATATCAAGAAACAATTCAAACCACCCCCCACCACCCACTCCCCTACTCCACCTTTGACACCTTTTACCCAGCCGTCACGCAACATGAGCCATGCATAGATTACCGCCGATGACTTCTGGAAGCTATTGAAATATTTTGGGTTGATTTCAATTTGATTACAATTCTCGTACATTCTTCTCCATACCGCACCCACCCACCCCCAACCCCCCACGTTTTCTTTGAATGTAATCAGACCGGACTCCCCAAGAAACAAAGCCGCGTGTCCCCCCCCCCCAACCCCCACCAGACGCGCCTTGACTGCGTCGGTCATTCTGTCATTAACTTCTGGGAGCTATTGAAATATTTTGGGTTGATTTCAATTTGATTACAATTCTCGTACATTCTTCTCCATACCGCACCCACCCCCCCCCAACCCCCCACGTTTTCTTTGAATGTAATCAGACCGGACTCCCCAAGAAACAAAGCCGCGTGTCCCCCCCCCCCAACCCCCACCAGACGCGCCTTGACTGCGTCGGTCATTCTGTCATTTGATGGATGGCGTGATTAAGGCAGATGCCTTTGATTAAAAACGTAAGTGGGAATAACTCGTATAGGAAAATGATTAGGCAACGCGCTTTTTGCAGTCGTCGTGGGGCCACCATGTTCCGGAGCCAGAGTCATAGACTATTTCTTTAATTCTTTTTTTTTTTTTTTTTTTTTTTTTTTTTTAATTTAAAAGGGTTTGGGGTTAAAAAATTTTTTTTTTTTTTTTTTAAGGAAAAAAAAAATTTTAACTTGAAAAGGTGTTGTGGTTAAGAAATTTCTTTTTTTTTTTTTACAGGAAAAAAAAAAGAAGGATTTTTTGGGTAAAGTCAGTGGTGTACAGCAGTGGATCTCAATTTTTTAATTTTTTTATTTAAAAGATGTCATTTAAAAATGTAACACATTTAGATTTTTAAAAGATAATTATTTTAAAAAAAAACCTTTTTTTATAATCGATAATGAGCTGACTAATTAAATACCTATATATACAGATGCCTAAAGCAGTGGTTCTCAACCTTCCTAGGCCGCGACCCTTTGTGGTGACCCCAAACCATAAAATTTGTTTCATGGCTATACTTCATAAATATGTATTTTCTGATGGTCTTAGACGACCCCCTGTGGTTGCGACCCCCTAAGGGTGGAGAACCGCTGGTCTCAAGTCTTGATTGAACGCTTAATTCTTTGACGTAAGTGAGACGTGAGCTTGGTATAGAGAGACACGTTGTGCAATGCCCGGTGTGATGTCTCATTATGGCACGCGTTAATTTTTTTACTATTTTCTTTGCAGGGAAGAAATTTTAACGGCCACACTCAAACCACTTTTCTTATATCTGCTTACAATGTTTGTAATGTAATGACCTCTGTGGTGCAATCTTGAAAACTGTCTTAAAGGATGCGACCAAAAAAAAAAACACAATAACCCAGCCCTCCCCCCCCACCCTTTTTAGTGACTTTATTTTGACCAATATTTGTCAAAAAGCCAAGATGCCTTGTGTCGTTGCGTACAAAGATGGCATTGCCCGATTTTTACAAAAAAAAAAAAACAATAACCCCGCCCCCCCCCCCCCACCCTTTTTAGTGACTTTATTTTGACCAATATTTGTCAAAAAGCCAAGATGCCTTGTGTCGTTGCGTACAAAGATGGCATTGCCCGATTTTTCCCACTACATTTTTAAAATACTGAACTGGTATATAAAAAAAAAATAAAATAAAAAAAAGAGCCAAGGCTGTTGTGGCATTATTGTGTGTGACGCCAATCTCCGTAGTTGCCCATTGTTCTAATGACAAAATCCCTTGTTTGTCCGTCTGCCGAGGTGTACTATTGTATTTCATTTCCTGATCACCTTTTTTTCCAGCGTCTTGCCCAGGACAAAGAACGAACTAGGGAGGATGGCCATTGGGGCGTGTGGGGGGTGGTGTCAACGGATACTGCCCCTGTAAAACGACTCGCTAGTTCATTAAAAAAAAAAAAAAAAAGTATTAATGGGTGACCGGAAATTTGATCGAAAGAAATTTCGTCGACTGTAAATTGATCGACGGTAATTTGATCGAACGGGCATTTGGTCGAATCTTTTTTTCCGTTCGCTCGTTAAAATTTTCGTCAAATTTCTTTTTGAACGCACTATACTATTTAGTAAAACAAAACAATTCGTTCAAAAAGAAAGTTGATGCAAAATTGGAACGTAAAAATTGAAAAGAAGATTCGACCAAATTTCTGTACGATCATATTACCGTCGACCAATTTACCGTCGACGAAATTTCTTTCGATTAAATTTACGGATACGGTATTAATGAGTCAATGACACCGGGGGTCATAGGCTTTGTCCACGATTATGTCAGTGTTGGGTTTCGTCCTGCGAAGTCTACACCATCGTCACATTGTGACGGACGGATGCCAGTTGGTGTTGGACAGCAAAGATTAGCTTTTTCTTTTTTCCCTCAGACCATTTGGTGAAATTCATATTTTGAAAAAAAAGCCCGGCGATATTTAAAAATAAAATATTTTCGAGACGACAAAAAAAACCAAAAAAACAGGAGTTTCTCTCCTCCCCCCCCCCCCCACACCCGCCATGAGCTGTTTATGTACATTTCGAAGTGGTTACATGACATATTTCAGATGTTTTATAAAACATATACATAATACTTAATCATTCCGTTTTCTAAACAAATGCAATTATTTTTACGACATCTACTGTATAAGGCTCAGTGCTATTTTACGACATCTGCTGCATAAAGCTCAGTGCTATTTTACGACATCCACTGGATAAAGCTCAGTGCTATTTTACGACATCCGCTGCATAAAGCCCAGTGCTATTTTACGACATCCACTGTATAAAGCTCAGTTGGACAGTTCGTTTGTTTGTTACTGGCCTGAATAATCAAAAGAATCCCAAACAACGGTTCGCGACCCTATCTGACATGGTCATCCTTTTTGACCTACATATGGCCGTAATTGAAAACATCGTAAAATGTAGAGGATAAAATTTTAAATATAAATATTTCCAATCGCCTTCTTCAGCCATCAAGGCAAATATGTGTTGAGTGTGAGCAATTTTACTAACCATTTATCGACAACTGTGGGATTTCAAACTATCTATTAACCCAGGCCTGCACACCTCAAAATGTAAGGCGGGCCGTAATACTTCATGAAAAACTTGTGCGGGCCGAAAGAATATAGGACATGGTTGGGGAGGGGGGGGTGGGAAGCTGTTATAGAAAATAATAGTAAAAAAATAAAGTTTCGTTACAAAAAGGGTGCTGGCGGGCCGCATGTGGCCCGCGGACCGTATGCTGTGCAGGCCTGTGTTAAACGAAGGTGTTCGGCGCGGTATTACTTGGTGCAGGCATTTGAAATAAAACGTTATTCTCAGCGCTTGCAAACAAAATATCACAATGGTTTTATCGCACACATTATAATAAATCTCGATTTTCCTTATTAAAAAAAAATTCAAATTTTATTCGTTCTTCAGCGAAATTTTTTTGACGGGGTCCTTAGATGACACGTATGCTGTTTTTTTCTCAATGCAAATCCGAGCAACGCCGGGTATATTTGCTAGTGCAATTGTAAATACATCGTTTTTATCAGAAACCGACCGCGCTCAAGATGCTCAGCTCCTGACAGTGGACAGAGTTATGGCAGAAAACGACTCCGGCGCGAGATCCACCGCTCTGACTCCGAGCAATGCAATGACGCCATGTCGCGGTTTATTCTTTATGGCAGTTGTAAAATAACGGAAGAGGCCAGATAAGCTCCCCACCCCCCACACACACACAACCCCCCAAAATACACAGGCACACAAACATATTATATATATATATATTTATTTTAAAAAAATATATATTTTCTTCTAAACTTTTTAATTGTGTGGCCGACATTAAAACTCCAAAAATACCCCACCCCCCACACACACCCAACCCCCCAAAATACACAGGCACACAAACATATTATATATATATATATTTATTTTAAAAAAATATATATTTTCTTCTAAACTTTTTAATTGTGTGGCCGACATTAAAACTCCAAAAATCCTGTTTTAAAATAAAAAAAAACCACTCAACGCAATTTCATACTAATCTTCACTTCCAGATGACTTAGTCTACATGTTGATTTAAAAAGCAGAATAAGGTTGAATGACTGAGAGCCATCCTTACAATAACATACATAATAATAGATTAGATGTGTTATTGTAGACATATACACCATAGCCCTTTCTGTAAAACACAATAAAGATGTAATGACGCTGCGGCCCTCATCCTACTTCCCCGTTTATGAGGGCGCCACTGGAGTCAGCATCTCCTGCATGTTATCGCCTGGGCAAAGAAAAAAAACAACCAATATCTCACTTGAACAGTTAACAAAATGTTTACGCCTTGAAAACAAAACACCTTATTTTTGTTCCAGATCTTTTCTAAAGAATTGAATACAGTTGACTCGAAATATGTTTCAATTAAGCAGCATCCTCAGCCAAGGGGAACTAAATCCGGGACCCAGATGTGTAAACAACTCTTTTTCGTTCGTCCAAGACCAAGTCATTTCTCAATCATTCTCCATTTTGTCCCGCTTACAACACCAACAGCCGGCGGGCATTGGACTCAGAATAGTCTTCCCTGAACAACTTCCACCCAAATTCCTCTTCTCGTCTGTACATACTTCCACGGCCTTCGGGTATGATGAACACTGGGATTCGCCACACCAGCGGTCACTGAACATTTATCACGAAGCATCCTTCTGAGGTCCATACGTCGAGCAGAGAGGGGTACAAATCACTTATTTACAATGTAAAATATATAATGAACAACTAAAAAAAAAAATTCTTTTACAGTTTGTTACTGTGAGAGCGACAGTTTCGAACCCAGGTCAAATATTTATTTAACGATCAAAGCAGCCATAGTCACTTTTGTTACACCGAATGCATTCATTAGTATCAACTCCGCTCCCCCTTCTACAGAATCGACTCCTCTCCTCTACTCCAGAATCGACTCATCTATTCTACTTGAGATTATGCTTCTCTTCTGTTCTTCATAATCGACTCCTCCTCTAATTAATAACTGCTAGCCCAGTGTCTTGAAAGCGTCCCCCATCATGAGACGAAATTGAAGGCATGCAGGAGACATTTGAAGGTGATCCCCTTCAGAGCAGTTCCACCGCAACTCTACTGAATCTAGCCAAGCTCTTCCACTTAGCTGAATCCACCACGGTTTTTGATTGAGAATGCCAGTGAGAATGATATTTTTTGTTTATGGCAAAGACCGCTGAGGTCAGGATTGAGGACCACTGGGCAAGACCCTTGACTGTTGCTGTTTTTGGAATAGTTCCGTGCTGATCAAGGAACGCGGGGGAGTTGATCTATGGATGAAAGCAGATAACATTATAATGACGTCATTCCCCCCCCCCCTATTTTCTTTCAATGGGTGTATCATATTTCGTCAGGCTGAAGGTCATGTGTACCACTAGGGTCTTTAAAAATAAATTACTTTTGAATTTTTCCAAAACATTCTGTATATTTGTTTGAATTGGTCGGATGTAATCAAGGACAGAGAAGGAAACGAAAGAAACCCCGAAGGCTTTGAGAACTATTTCCCCCGTGCTTGATTTATATCAGTGACACTGACATTGTCAGTGGACTGTGTTCTCAATTTTCTTAGCCATGCCTTTGGCTGAGTAGTAAAACAAACTTCTTTTTTTTTTTTTTTTTTTTTTTTTTTTTTGAACAGTGGGGTTTTCAATGATAATCTTTAACTGGATTATAACAGGTTTAATCGTATCAGATTATATCTAGTAGATCAAATCCATATTAACTTTCCCACCTTCTATAACCTGTTATGTTTCCGACTCTCTCGTTACGTCTTGCTGCTGTCCACTGGCTGGGGACAGGCTATAGCTTTGTAAATATGCTCGAAACTGGCCGGCTGTATTTCCACTTCGTTGGTTTCAGCACTGCAGTCAAGAAGCGAGCGTCATGTGTCTGTGCAAGTGTGTACATTATCAAAAACGAATAGACAAAAGACATTAAAAAAATTTTTTTTTGGGGAAAACAAAACAATAACGAAACAGAATGAACGAACCCCTTCCAACTGAGTAACAACTATCTCTCTTTAACTTTCTTTTAGTGCTTTTTTGTGTGTGTCACGTGTGTCACTCGTATGGACTTGGCACTTTACAAAATCAATTGAGTGTTTACATGGCCCGTTTCTTCCCCCAACAGAGTGATGCGTGCCGTCTGTAACTTCAATTAAAACTCTCTGTTGGGGAAAACGTTTCGGTTAATTGAAAATCTCGCAGACCTTTCAAGAAGACTATGGTGTACAGCCGCCCCCCCCAACCGTCAACCCAACCTACCCCCCCCTCAGAAACACGTTTGTTTTCTTTATTTGACGCGTCCGTCAATTCAAACACAACTGTTTTATTATTGATCATTGTCTGATCAGACGACTTCATGTACTTTCAGCAATAACGGTGTTTGTAGAAACCCCCACGCATATTAGTCTGTCATGCCATTTAGATGTTGTTTTGTCTTGTAGAAATCTACCAACGGACGGATTCACTTGAAAATTGTATGCTATTGTGGTACCAGTCAGCTATCAACAAAGCTTTATGTGTTATAGGTCATAATTCCTACAACATGCACCGCGTAGGTGAAGCTCTTTAAATTTTGAAGCCATTGAATTGCAAGTTTAATAGAAACAATTTTAAAGTTTCGACCTGAATCGAACTCCGTAGAAGTCAACCGTACGTTATCGCTTACGAAGATATCTGAATCTGCCTGGAAAGTCAACGAGCCACTGGTCAACGATAAGTTATGCCGCCGCCATCGGAGACGAGAAACACAATAAAACAAGTTGATACCCTAGTCCAGTGGTCGGCAAAAACATTAGTAAAAACAGCAGCGAGACGATTTAAATTTCTTTCAGAGCCAAATTTATTTTCAAGAACCCGTCAAGAACCATTTGTCTCGTAGTCAAAACCGATTTGTGGCCAGCTGGCCGAGCCGCATTGAGGTCGCAAAAGAGCCGCATGCGGCTCACGAGCCGCGATTTTCCGACCACTACCCTGCTGCATTCCGATCTGTCATCAACATGAATTTCAGGACGACTTTCAGGATGACTTTCAGGGCGACTTTCAGGGCGACTTTCAGGGCGACTTTCAGGGCGACTTTCAGGACGACTTTCAGGACGACGTTCAGGACGAATTTCAGGACGACTTTCAGGACGACTTTCAGGACGACTTTCAGGACGACTTTCAGGGCGACTTTCAGGGTGACTTTCAGGGTGACTTTCAGGGCGACTTTCAGGGCGACTTTCAGGACGACTTTCAGGGCGACTTTCAGGACGACTTTCAGGGCGACATCATAAAAACAAGATGCACACTTGGAACCTTTTTTTAAAAAGTCTTTGAGCAGGAGACGGCGACCTACGGCACGCCCGCAGCACCAAACCGCCAATGGGGCGTTTGAACAAGCACGCAGAAGACGAACAATAGTTTATTAATTTTAATATAACTTTAATTTTTTTCTTCTTCTTCTTCCCTCTTTGCTATTTTCTATTTGTGCAAATGTTTTGAAATATGACGACCATAAAATGACCAACTAGATCCCGTTTAATCCGCACCAACCACCCCACTCCTCCCCCCTCCCCCTTCCCCATTAAGTTGTTACCTATTATGTAAACATAAATTTTGGAATGGCGTCACAAAATTGATAATTGTCTGGTTAATTGCACCCTTCAATCTATTTCAAACCTCAAGTGTAAAACAGTATTAAAAAAAAAAAAAAACTTAGTTTAAGGGGTTGGGGGGGGGGGTGATGAAGAAAGGAAGCAGACAAACAGCATATTTATAATAAGTTGCTCTTTTGCCAAATTTGTTTTTTGTATGGAATCTAGCATTGCATTGACCTAAACTACGTACTAGAATTGTTTTTGTTTTTGTTTACAGCTCTTGTTTCAGCAAAGAAAGGAGGAGAAAGAGAGAGTGAGAGAAATAGGGAGAGAGAGAAAGAGGGAGAGAGATAGAATGAGGAAGAGGACAAAACAAAAACCTCCAAACTGTCTTTCTGAGACATCAAACCTTTACTAATGAACCAGCTGAAGGCTATCAACTGGTGAAAGCGCGGTGAGGGTTGGGGGGGGGGAGAGGGGGGATGGTTTGGTGGTACTCCAGAGGGACCACTATTTCACGATAATTGACAGAGTATGAGATCCACCCCCCACCCTTCTCCCCCCTCTCCCCACCACTTGGTTTGGTTTTAGGCGTGGGCGTTCGAATTCCAAAGAGGATAACTTTATGTTTGCGTGTCTGAAGCAAGGAAGGGAAACGTTGAAAAAAAAAAAATTAAAAATAGATTGGGAAATTCCAAGGTCTACCTTCCAGTAATTTATAATTTTCAACTTGATAAAAGGTATATAAAACTATATAAATATATATATAAATATATATATAAATATATATATATATATATATATATATATATATATATATATATATATATATATATATATA
>CAXITT010000020.1:519394-544854 GCA_964033795.1 Lymnaea stagnalis
CCCCCCCCCCCCCCCCCCCAGTGATTTGACACAGTTTTAAAGACGAGTACGAGACCACCTCATCAGATATTGCAGCGAAGACGAGGATTAGTCTGCCCCTCGGAGCGGCACACACGGTCCCTGGGTGTATTAATCATTCAGGAATTCTCTAAAGATCACACGTTAGTGTAAATCACAACACGGCCGGTGATCCGAGTGTTTGGAAAAACTAGATGGGGAAAGCCTGGGCGAGGAATAAGTAGTGATTAAATAGTGTTAGAGTGGAGAAAACCAGCGAAGGTTCTCATTCTATGTCAGCGATGACCAAATTACGTTGTGATCATCCATCCCCTGTGGCGCTAAAGCCCATGTAGGGCTATGGCCTGCCTCACCACTTCCAACCATCCATGTGGCGCTACAGCCCATGTAGGGCTGTGGCCTGCCTCACTATTTCCTTCCACTCAGACCTAACTGATGCTATTCTTTTCCATTCTTGGATTCCCGGCTGCTGTATATCTTTTTCCACACCATTTATCCACCTAAGCCTAGGTCTTCCTTTGAGCCGTTTTCCTCTGGGGTTTTGGTGATGTACCCCCCTTCACCCCTCTGTCATTTGACATTCTCTCTAAGTGTGCTGCCCAGCGTAGCCTACCCTTCTTCTTTTATTGCTGCTACTATCGTGGGATCCTGATATAGACTGTTCAATTCCTGATTGGTTCGTATTCCCCATCCATATTCATTCTTTATTTGTCCATATATTTTCCTGAGAATACATTGTGGTGCTGTTAGAAATATTATTGTGGTTGTTGGGATGGTGGCACTTTTCAATACCAGTATTAAAATACTTAGACATTATCACTGCGTCTGCCCGGCTCAGCGGTGTGCTGGAGTCCTCCGTTTCGGGCGAACAGGACGTTACATTTTGTTCATTCCACAAAGACATGGACATTTGCTTTCTATGATCGACACTAACCGATAGGCAGCACACCACTGCCTAGTCGGACACATAGGGTCTGTTCACAGGTGTTTAGAGACACTGCCTAGTCGGACACATAGGGTCTGTTCACAGGTGTTTAGAGACACTGCCTAGTCGGACACATAGGGTCTGTTCACAGGTGTTTAGAGACACTGCCTAGTCGGACACATAGGGTCTGTTCACAGGTGTTTAGAGACACTGCCTAGTCGGACACATATGGTCTGTTCACAGGTGTTTAGAGACACTGCCTAGTCGGACACATAGGGTCTGTTCACAGGTGTTTAGAGACACTGCCTAGTCGGACACGTAGGGTCTGTTCACAGGTGTTTAGAGACACTGCCTAGTCGGACACATAGGGTCTGTTCACAGGTCTTTAGAGACACTGCCTAGTCGGACACATAGGGTCTGTTCACAGGTGTTTAGAGACACTGCCTAGTCGGACACATAGGGTCTGTTCACAGGTGTTTAGAGAGATTGAACAAAGCGGAGACAAACACTGCGAATGTTTTACAGCTTTCAATGAAAGGCCCTTATGGCTAGACAGGTCTTCAATTAACTGCTGGAATCGGGTTAGCAGTTTCTTGTAAATTGGCTTCAGTTAGGGGCTGGAATCGGGTTAGCAGTTTCTTGTAAATTGGCGGCTGGAATTGGGTTAGCATTTTCTTGTAAATTGGCTTAAGTTAGGGGCTGGAATTGGGTTAGCAGTTTCTTTTAAATTGGCTTAAGTTAGGGGTTGGAATTGGGGTTAGCAGTTTCTTATAAATTGGCCTAAACGGTTTTTGGTTGAATAAGTTTGCTCTGGTTATTTAGGATTGTTTTTTAAAGTTCAGATTACCTGAAGTAATCTCAGTTAATGGAGTACCGGTTAGATGCGAGGTAGATTTTGAGGCACTACATACAGGCGAAAGGGGTAAGAGCTTTGCTCTGGTTATGGGTTCAACGAATGGTTTTCTATAAATAAGTACACGGATTTTGCCCTATCTTTAAGTAAACGGTGTTTGCACTAGCCTTAAGTAAACGGTGCTTGCCCTAGCCTTAAGTACACGGTGTTTGCCCTAGCCTTAAGTACACGGCGTTTGCCCTAGCCTTAAGTACACGGTGTTTGCCCTAGCCTTAAGTACACGGTGTTTGCCCTAGCCTTAAGTACACGGTGTTTGCCCTAGCCTTAAGTACACGGTGTTTGCCCTAGCCTTAAGTACACGGTGTTTGCCCTAGCCTTAAGTACACGGTGTTCGCCTAATTATTAGGTACATGATGCTTTCATTATAATGAATTACATGATATTTGCCTTATCGAGTACACGAAGTTTGCCTTGTCATTGAGTACATGATGTTTGCCTCATAATTAAGTGCATGATAATTGCCTTAGACTTAATTACATGATAATTGCCTTCTCATTAAGTAAATGCTGGTCTTTGATTAAGAAAGAGTTAAATTAATAAAAGACAATGCTAATCAAATACATAATTCTCTTTAACAATAATCAAATGCCACTTCTTACGTTTTCAAGAAATAAAATTCTCGATAACTGCGTTAAAATGAGACTCTTAAAAATACCGGAAACATTTAAACGGAAAACTTTGGTATTATAAATGTGCGGTGGAAAAGGGGGTGGGGCATTAAAATAGCAATGCAGTTACCACTAAACATGTTACTTTAGCTAGTAATACACGATCAGTCCATGAATAACAACTCATAAACAAAGCACGGTTCTCTCCTTCCATTCATTGGCATCTGGTTATATTGTAAAAATGGGAACGGAAATATCCAACGGAGCAAAAAAAAAAAAAAAAAAAAAAAAAAATAAAAATATAAAAAAAAAAAAAAAAAAAAAAAAAAAAAAAAAAAAAAAAAAAAAAAAAAAAAAAAAAAAAAAAAAAAAAAAAAAAAAAAAAATAAAAAAAAAAAAAAAAAAAAAAAAAAAAACAAAACAGTAACATAGAAAAGTCAGACTGAAATAAAGAAATGATAACGAAAACAGATAAAAAGCCAGTTACTTTTAACAGGATATTTTAATTACCCCTGGATTAAATTGCTGTTTTTCTTTGTAAAAAAAAAAAAAAATCAATTTATTTTACATTAACTATTATTATTCTTTACAGGAACCACGTCCAGGAAATACAAATCCCTTGGAGGAACGTGGACTGATTCACCGAATTTAAAAAAAAAAATAAAAAAATATTTTCAAAGATGAGGTGGGTTGGTGCGGTTATGTTCCTGCTTGCCCGTGCTATTTTTCAGATTTACATTCATGACTGGCAACCTTTTGTTATTAAGACAGAGTGCTGCAGCCACACAGACACAGACAACTCATTTTTTTTTTTTTTTTTTTTTTTTTTTTAGGCGTCCTGCAGTAAAAAAAATTTTTTTTTTTTTTTTTTTTTTTTTTTTTGGGCATTGAACCGGTTGACGTGACAGTAATGCCGTCGTGTGGTTGAGTTCGCCAAGGTTGCACAGCTGCTTTAAAACAACAACAACATAAACAGCAACGGGCAGTTTTGAAAAGAGAAATAATGAGCTTCCTTTAATAACAGTGAATGAACATAATACGCATTAATTGCAATTTTAAAAAAAAAAATATATATTTAAAAAAAAATAATATTTTTTTCCCAATCCTATTTTATTTATGATAGCTCCGCTACTGGCGTGACGCCGAAACATACGGATCTGAGATTGAAGCTGTAAGATAATTTGTGAACTGAAAAGATTGATTTTTCTATTACCATACGTTAAGTAGCTGATGTCCTAGTGGTCATCTGATGACCGCAATGCCTGGCATACGAGTAGTGGCAATTACTTCCGAGTGTACAATTCTGACGGCCTATAAACGTCCCACGGATTTAGATCACTACGTCTGGCAGAATTTCTGGTTCAATGCGGATGCTAATAAGAAGTATTATTGGTGTGAGGGGGGGGGGGGGGTGGGTTTGTTTATTTGATTAAATGGTGGCACTTTTTTGTTTGGTTTTTTTGCCAAATAGGGCAACTTTTTTGGAATTTTTTCCCCCCCCCCCCCACCTTTTTTTCTACTTTCTTCCGACCTTTGGATTTCTTTCGTTGTCAATCGATCACATTTTGCCTTGACACTCTTTCTTCACCGTCTCTTGGTTTATTCTTTGCAGCACCTTAAAAATTAGGACGTAATTTGAGTCGCTTAGTCACTTCCTTGTTTGGTCACGTGATGAGAGAAAGCCATCACTAGGCTGCATCACACAAAAATAGATAATAGCTGATCTGCCATTATTTTTTAAGAAAATTTTTCGTCTACATCAGTGCTTCCCCAATGTCATGTTACTTACAAATTTTACCTTTCAAAATATTCTGGAATACACGTCTTTTTTTAAAATGAAATACATAAATGTGACAGTAAATATACGTCAGTTATGATGAAAGGAATAAAGTTAATTCAAGAAATTTGTGAGCGATATTCGATGGGAACTATCACCGGCAGGCTGTTTTTGACCTTCGTACGTGCCCATGACGTCATTTGCGTGTTTATTCAATATTTGTGCGGCGAAGGAATATTTTAATAACCGGTTGGAACACGATTTCATGTGAATTATTAACGAAGATCCACTTTGTCAACCCATTGTCTTAAATTTTCTTTATCCTTAAGCGGAAACTTATGCAGACTTATACCGCTGTCCTTAACTTTACTGTTTGAACAGCCAAAAGCCGAACATTGCCTAGGCATCTTGAAATACTAGTTGTAGTGTGTAACGGGCTACTGTTGACAAGCACTAGTGTGTTGCATACAGCCTCCCGGAAGTCTTACTCGTATTTACTCTCATCACGTGACAAAATTGACTAAGCGACTCCCATTTTTTACAACTCATTGAAATACAAAGGAACGGTTGGTATACAAGGAATGGTTGAGTTACAAGGGATGTTTAGAATATACGGGATGGTTTGGTGTATACAAGGGAAGGCTAGTAAACGATAGATTTTAATATAGAACTGATTTTTGGTATACAAGGGATGGTTGGTATACAAGGGATGGTTGGTATACAAGGGGTGGTTAGTGTATAAGGGATGGTTGGTATACAAGGGACAAGATATATTTTTAGTACTATAGTACAATATAGAACGGCTGATCCAGAAATAGTGGAGTCATGTCCTCAAACAAGATAGCAGTACCATATCCTCAAGCAAGATATTAGAGGCATATCCTCAAACAAGAAAGCAGTACCATATCCTCAAGCAAGACAGAAAAGCCATATCCTCAAGCAAGATAGCACAGCCATATCTTCAAGCAAGACAGAAAAGCCATATCCTCAAGCAAGATAGCACAGCCATATCTTCAAGCAAGACAGCAGAGCAATGTATCCTCAAGCAAGTCAGCAGAGCCATATATCCTCAAGGAAGACAGCCGAGCCATATATCCTCAAGCAAGTATAAAAGTCTAGAACTTCCAGCTTTACTGAAACTGGTTAGTGTACAAGAAGCAGCCGGTCAATAAACTGTATCTGTTGTGTGATTGGCTTATCGTTGAATTGGTTACTACACGTTCATTTCACTGAATCTCACTTTAATTTCATCTTACTGGCGGATTTAAATGAAGCCAGTGGCGGGTCTTTAGTGATCCAACTGCTCTAACGCAGTCCTGTAATTTGGAAGGACGGGTCGGTCCGCACAGAGAATGACACTTTGTCACTAATGTGAAAGAGCGACATTTTCAGCAGAAAGCAGACATTTTTTGTTTTTTTTGTTTTTTTTGCGAGGGAAGGGGTACGGCAAATGCTTGGCCCTCTCCCCCCACCCCTCGCCGGCCGGCACCACCCCTTGTTACACGCCACTGCCTCGGGTTGTCAAAATAACGTCCAATTATTATGACATCCTTGACCCGTACGACCCTAAAAGAAAATACGTTTACTCGTTATTGTTAACGTATTTAATGACCTGGAAATTTGAGAAGAGTTTTTTGGTTTCTTTTCCCCCAGACTCCCATGCCGTTAATCGGAAGCATAATGATTTTGTTCCAGGATATCCGGAAAGAACGGTTCATCTTACGGTGTAAGAAATCGCATAATCTCCCTTTGACTTTGTTGAACTGCCATGATCTGAAAACTTTGTGCACGGACGGGGGAGAGGTGTCGTTAGGTGATCAGTTCAAAGGCTGGAGCGACCTTTGGACCCTTGAACGACATCTTTACAGAAAAAAAATGTTTGCAGTTTAAGAAGGGATAGGGGTTGATTTGTGTAATTTAATGATTGGGTGGGGGGGGAATCGCCACATTAATCTATCACTCAAGCACTTCAGTAACAACAGCCTGACGTACTGCCGGTAGCAACCAGACATCTAACAGCCTGAAGTTCTGTCGGTAACAAACAGAAATTTAACAGCCTGACCTACTGGCAGTAACAACCAGCCTGAGATAATGCCGGTAGCAGCCAGACATCCAACAGCTTGACATACCACGCGCCACACATATCTCTCAGGCAAACAAACAAACAACTGAATATTTGACCATTGTTGATCGTCTGGTCAATCAACAATATTACATCTGACGGGGACCCCACCTCTCAACCCCCCTCTCACCCCCTCCCCCAATCCCCCTTAAGGAAATAGCAACACACAGGTTGAAAACCACTCCATTTAGGGTCTTCTAGAAAAAACATAATCTTTTGGATTTAAAGACTGCTAAAAGGGGGGGGGGAGTGCAATGTTTGGTAGTAGTTGTTTGTAGCAAGACGTATTTAGTTTTACTCAGTCCAATTAGGTTCATCACGCCACCAAGGGCTCTGTACTTATTACATTGAACAACTAACTTTTAGGGTTGATTTGCTAGGCGTATTTGTTCCGCATAGTAAAACACTCCTCCATGTATTAATAGAAAAATGCCATTGGAATGTGATTAGTTGAATAACATCAGCCTGAATTGTCCATTAAACATGAGCCACGCACAAATAGATATCAAAACCATTTATGGATTTCAGGAATCCGGTAACGCTTGATGAAATATGCATGGGAATAAGGTCCATAAGGAATATTTATATCAACGTATGATCATGGCGGACCCGCTGTCATCACGGTGATCAAAGGCAGGAATCGGGAGTGAGGTTTTTTTTTTACTTTGCCAGTTGGGTTAAGTGTTTTTGTTGGTTTCTTTTGAACAGGAGTGTGGAGTAGCGACCAGTTTGACTTCTTCTTCTTCTTATATTTGTATATTTGATCAATTTGATGATCATTTTGGCTCCTGGTTTAAATTCAGAGTTTGCCTTCTCTTAGATGGGTTGCCGTCCACGGCTGGCGGGTCCCTTCCTCCCGGGGTGCTAGAGATGTTGGCTTCGGTGGGGATTTAACTCCGGACCACCAGCTCTTTGGTTTGAGACAGTTTGTGCTACCGCTGCTTACATGACCTGGCACCGTCCTATCTGAAAGAGACCGTTTAGACCGCTCGGCCACCCAGCACCCTGGGGCGGTACATATGTCAAAAGGTAACGCAGGTGTCCTAAGGCGAGCTCAGCGGGGACGGAAACCTCGCGAGGAACAAAAAGGGCAAAAGCTCGCTCGATTTTGATTTTCAGTACTAATACAGCCCGTGAAAGCCTGGCCTATCGATCCTTTTGACTTGAAGAGTTTTCAGCAAGAGGCGTCAGAAAAGTTACCGAATTGTAATTTTCTGGTTTCGGTCGAAGCCGAAAGTTAAAATTTACTTTGGTTTGAACTGAAGCCGACACCAAAAAGGTTAACAAGACTTTAGGCCGAAACTGAAAGATTTAGATATTCGGAAAATCGTTCGCGCACACGTTCTGCGCACGTCGGAAAATCAATTGCTTTTTTGTGCTTTTTTTTGAGGGGGGTGAAGGGTGGGTGGTTGCGTGGGAGGATGTTGGTGGGTGGGAAAAGTATCGATATTTATATATTTTTTTAAAAATATAGAAACGAGATTATCGTGAATTTTAATAGACAAATGTCTAATAAATACTTTTAAAAAAAGTATTGGCATTAAAGAGTAATTCAAATTTAACAATATATTTTAAACTAGTATTGCAAGGAAAAAAATGTTGACTGGAAGGAGGGGGGGGGTGGGGGATTCAAGCAAAATAGACCATTGGGCTCCCTTTACTTTTATAGTATAAATACACACCTTCCAAGACATATTTGATCTCGGTAAGAAAGCTTGGCCCATCTATTGTTTAATGGTATGGCGCAATAAAACGGTATGGCCGGCTCAAATGTTATTGCCCAGTCAAACGGTATGGCCCGCTCAAATGGTATGGCCCACTCAAACGGTATAGCCCGCTCAAATGGTATGGCCTATTCAAATGGTATGGCCCGCTCAAATGGTATGGCTCGCTCAAATGGTATGGCCCGCTCAAATGGTATTACCCGCTCTAATGGTATGGCCCACTCAAATGGTCTGGTCCACTGAAAGGTCCAAACCTCAGCCATGAGGGAATTCTTTGCCACGCTCACCAATATATCTCTCTCGTTGAAACTAAGCCTTCTTACCAGTCGAAATTTAAATTGTGTTGTTTATCCGCAACTATCGTGTATCGGCTTATTTGAGATTAGAGCGAGATTATCTAAAAGTCGAGGGAATGTTGTACTATGCTTAGTTTGATAAGACAGTGGGCCCACTACATAATTACCATACGAAACAGGGATGCATGCACCTACCGATGGCCTATCATATTCATCTTGCTGTCCTCTCGCATACAACATCTCAGATACAACATGCCAGATACAACATCTATGATAAATTATTTCGGATATATCGTCTCGCTCAGATACAACATCTGCGATACAACAATATTTCTGATACAACATTTCGAATACAATAACTCGGATACAACAGTTCAACTAAGGTTTAAATTTTATTATTGTGTCAGTCTTTGTTTGTTCGCCGAAGAAGACTTCTCGTCGATTCGTTCTTTGTTTTGCTACGTCCTTTTTTTTTGGGGGGGGGGGGGGGGGGGTGGGGGCGGGGCGGGGAGTGGGCGTGGTCTCCATACCTTGTTTCATACACTGGCCTTCTACCTTGATTAACGATAACAACATCGTCAATAGCTGCTCGTTAAAATGTGGCTACGTTTCAAATATAGACGATTTCAATGTTTACTTTATAAGTTCTAATGAATGATTGTGACATCGTTAACATAAAAAAAGGTTACATTAAAAACAAAATCAATTGTTAACATCTCACTGTTAACGATAAAATGATAAAACCACGTTAAAAAAAAAATAAAAGTAATTTTCCTGCAAAAATTTCATTTGCTCATATTTAAATACAATTTTCTAGTTGATACACACAGGAAATAATATAAACATTTTGGAAAAGCATGATTAAATTAATAAACATTTTCCCTCAAATAAAACCACGGCGGGCAGCAGGCAAACTATTTTTTGCTTCATAGGCAATGGAGCTAAATTTTTAAATTTTTTTTAAATTTTAAGTTTAACAAGGCCAGTTTCAACGTCTGAAACGTAGCTTTTGTAGAGAAATTAAAATACATAACCCAAAAGCACATTTATCAGATCGAATTTTCAATTGAAACCAAGTAATCAATCGTCGCAAAAAATCAATAATCTGTCTGGGGCCCATAATTAGACATGTACCAGGTGCAAAACAAAACCAAAAAGTTTCCCCTGACAACCGTGGACTCAAGACTTGAAACACTCCTTGAACATGGCGAGAGCAGGAACCAGGACACCTGGTCCAAGATAGAGAGGGTTTTACAAGCTGACAGCAAGGACTTTGTACTGTGGCGTTGTGTCTCTCATATTGACCAATGGCAATGGCTCGGAATGGTTTTTTTTTTAATATAAAATTACATACTAAGTAGCGATTTTGTAAAATTTATTTTGAAATTTTTTGAGTGTATGAATTATATAAAGATATATAAATATATTTTTGCCAATAGGTTTATGGGAGTTATCGATAAAATGAAATCGGTAAAGACTGGATGACATGCCTGAATACCGCTGTGATGACATGCCTGAATACAGCTCAGATGACATGTCTGAATACATCTCATATGACATGTTTTAATACAACTTAGATTGACATGCCTGAATACAGCTACGATGACATGCATGAATGCAGCTCAGATGATATGCATGAATACAGTCTAGATGACATATCTACATACAGTTCAGAGGACATGCCTGAATAATAATAATAATAAAGTTTATATCGAAAACACGCTTCATCCCCAAAGGCTCGAAGCGCGGTACAATGTAAAAAAACCCAACAAACTATAATTTACCACATTTAAAACAAACGCAACACTACAAAACTAATTACGAGCATGCCAAGTCAAAGTCATTCTACCCATTTCAACCATAAGCAACACAGCCAATACGCATTAAATGGAAAATATGGTAGACAATCATCCCAGAAGGTGTTTGCGAAATAGAATTGTCTTTAAATTGTCTTTTAAAGGACTCCAGTGTCTGGTTGTTTCTGAGAGCGACAGGAAGGGCGTTCCAAATTGTTGGACCAGCAAATGCGAAAGTGCGCTTTCCGTAAGTCTCAGGGCGAACACGTGGTGTCAAGTTTGCCACTATCGGATGAGCGGAGTTGTCTAGTGGGTGCATAAGGCATTAGCAGCTCTTTCACATAGGACGGTGCCAGGTCATGTAAGCAGCGGTAGCACAAAGTTGCAATTTTGTACTATATGCGAGCACGGACCGGCAGCCAGTGCAGCTCTCTCAGAAGTGTTTTAGCATGGTCGAATTTGCGTTTGCGAAGAACAATGCGAGCCGCATTATTCTGTGCTCTTTGAATTTTTTCCAGGAGCTTAGCTGGAAGACCCACCATGAGAGCAATGCAATAGTCCATGCCTGATAGCACAAATGCAGACATCAGCCTCTTTGTTGCATCAATTGTTAAGAAGGGCCTGATATGACTAATCCTGCGCAGCTCTAGAAAAATCGCCTTGCATAGCATTTTAATGTGACTTTCCAAAGTTAGTCTGTTTGAGCTAACACAATACGCACACCTGAGAAAATTATTGATGTCATGTTATTTGCAGATTTTTGCTTCTGAGCGGTGGAGATGGGGATCAGCTCAGTCTTATCATCATTCAATTTGATCTTGTTTATGGTCATCCAATTCTTAACTGACTCCACTGTCTTCTGTGTCATACTGAGAAGCTGAGGGAACTGAGAGGGGATCACGGATTGATGAGGTTGGGTGTCGTCTGCAAACATGCGGTATTGCATGTCAAACTGCTTGATCTCTGCACCCAGGGGCTGAATGTACATCGTGAAAAGCACCGGATCTAGGACCGAGCCCCGGGGTACTCCGATTTCGATATTATATTTCTTCGAGGTCAAGCCGTTTGAACTAACTGACTGGACCCGATTTGTCAGATATGATCGGAACCATCTCAGGACGGTATCAGTGAGACCGAACTTTTTTGCAGACGTTGAAGAAGTTTGCCGTGGTCAAGCGTATCGAAAGCTGCCGATAAATCAAGTAGCAACAAAAGGGATAATTGGCCCTCATCACAAGACGACAGAAGGTCTTTTGCGACGCGCAACAGTGCTGTCTCAGTTGAGTGATGCGACCTGTATGCTGACTGGAAAGGTTCCAGCAAGTCACAATGAATTAGGTTTATCCAGGAGTTGGCGGAGAACGACTTTTTCGAAAATGTTGGATACAAATGGTAGATTTGAGACGGGCCGATAATTTTCTATCACATTTGGGTCAAGATTTGCTCTCTTCAATAGTGGAGTGACAGCCGCCTCTTTAAAAGATGATGGAACAATACCAGTAGCCAATGACTGATTTATGATACAAGTGATGATGGAGACTGTTTCATCTCGGACAGCTGGACGGCTTATATAAAACTAAATAGATTAACATACTTAAGTTCTAATATCTTCACTATACTTTCACTCGCTGGTTATCTACAGCATCCTGGTCCTTTTCCAGTCGTCTTGACCGAGTCTTGCCATTGGATTAAATAGGCAAGGACGAGGGAGTGAGGCTGTCAAGCTGAGCAACTCTCCCTCACTTTAAACAAAAACACCCTCAAGTTACGGCTACTATTTTTTGCCTTGGTCATCTAAGTGCGCGAAGGACCAACAATATATAAACATCCACTCACTTTCGATGAAAGGCCATGCGTGTCTTCATCTATTGGAGTCCAAGCCTGCATATTTGTAAAGCCATGCATGTCTTCATCTATTGGAGTCCAAGCCAATATATTTGTAAAGCCATGCATGCCTTCATCTATTGGAGTCCAAGCCTATATATTGTAAAGCTATGCATGTCTTTATCTTTTGGAGTCCTTGACTTCTTTTTAAAATAAATTTGCGTCTTCATATATTGGAGTCCTTGACTATATTTTTAAAGATATTTGTGTCTTCATCTATTGGCGCCCAATGCTGTATTTGTAAAATCATTTGTGTCTTCATCTATTTAGTTCAAGACTATATTTGTAAAGCCAATTGTGTCTTTATCTTTAGAGTTCTAGACTTTATATGTAAAGCCAATTGTTTCTTCATCTTTAGAGTCCAAGACTATATTTGTAAAGCCAATTGTATCTTCATCTTTAGTCCAAAGCTATCTTTGTAAAACCAATTGTGTCTTCATCTTTATAGTCCAAGACTATATTTGTAAAAACATTTGTGTCAACATCTTTTGAGTGCAAGACTATCTTAGTAAAGTCAATTGTGTCTAAATCTTTAGACTCCAAGACTATCTTTGTAAAGCCATTTGTGTCTTCATCTTTAGACTCCAAGATTATATTTGTAAAGACATTTGTGTCTTCAGCTTTTGGCATTCAAGACGATGTTTTTAAGACATCTATTGCAGTCGAAGTCTATCTTTGTGTCTGAATTATTATGTCTAAACAAAAATAGATCACACAAGCGTTTGTCTACTTTTTCATGTGATCTTAAAGTAGACACTGAATTTGCTAATTAAATACGATATAATTTTTTTTTAAATCATATGTTTTCTAGCTGAACGATTTGCAGTGTCTGAGATGCAAATGAATTTATTTAACTAACGAAAACGTAACTATAAGCGGTAATTAAATCTCTTTAACTTTTAAGAGCGTCAATCTGAGTAATCTCCTATGATTCCCCCTTATTTAATGGACACAAAGTGCTTAGCGGTTGACGTCTCCATCGATGGCGCGATCAGCCCCTGCTTTGATTGTCCGTTGGGCAGTTTTCATTGTTTTATTTTTAATTCTATCGAAGTTCACGAAGTCCTGTCATGTCAATCATCACCGATTCTTCGCAAGTTGGCCTCAAGAAATTAGGTTGAAAGGATGAGTTCACTGCGGTTACCAGGAGAAGATAATTAGGGTTTTCTTGTTTTCTTGTTTAATTCCCCTCATGCTTCACTTCTCTTGCCATAGGCCCATCCATACATTTTTTTGTTTGTTTGTTTGTTTTGTTTTGTATGTCGTGAATGAGACGTCACAACCCAGCGTCCACCTGTCCTTCCCTTGCCGTTTGAAGGATGCTGCAAGAAAGCGAGGTAAAGTTACAAGGAAACAAAACCTAACACAATAAGGACTATCACATGACGCACATATATTTTTAAACAAATAAACCGGGGCTCAAGGGTATTGTTTAATATCTATTTAATTTTGAAAATTATGATAAACAAATTGAGAGGCTTTTCAAACAAGAGTGTGGTGGCAGCAGCAACAACAACAAGGTTATTTTTACTTCTTTCGCAAAGACAACACGCACAAAAAAAAAAAAATGTAAAAAAATCAATGTTTATTTTCAGGATAAAGAAGAATGTTGAAAGAACTGGAAATGAAGCAGTGTGAGCTACGTGACTGTTTCTTGTGATTGCAGTAATGCACAGTCCACATGACAAGTGAAATATAAGTAACATATGCTGGGGAGGGGGGGGGCGATCGACCTGGTGGTCTGGGGGTTCAATCCCCACAAAGCCTAGACAAACAAATACACCCCAAGCACCGCAGGTGGATGGGATTCGTTAGCCTTGGAAGGCGACTCATCTAAGAGAAGGCAAAACACTGATTTCAAACCAGGAGCCAGAAGGATCAGTAAATTGATCGTGGGCCCTCGGATATACGAAGAAGAATATATGATTATTATTATTTAGAGTCATATTTTACGAGCATTAGGATTTGCCCCCCACCCACCCCCCCTTACCCCCTTGATGGGACTGAGAGATTTGATTTTATTCTTTTGAAGAAAATTCCAGTTTGGGCTTTCGATCTCCTTTCAAATGGAAAGCTTTTAGTTTGGTGGATGAAGGGTTAAAATAGATATTTTTTTGTTTACCTTGTTTGTCAGCTAAATCCCAAATTCTTGAAAATTTACCAAGAGCTTTAGCTACAAGAGAATATTTTATATCATTATCCAGATTGTGGAGATCTTTTTCAGTACCTCTTTGTGATATATTTATTTAAAACATTTAAATAATTTACCGTTTTAATGATCGCTTAGCACAGGTTTAGGTAAGTGCATTGGACACACATTAGTGGCAAGAATTGGGCAATGGACAAGGCAAAAATAAAAACATATGAGAACCATTGATATATCAAAATTTGAAGAATTTATATAACTAAACTCAGATATGTTTTTGAATTTGTAACGAAAGAATGAGGGTGGCATACATTCAGTTTAAGTTGAAATGGAATTGTTAAAAAAAACAAGTCCAGCTGTGTGTAAAAAAAAAAAAATACACAAAAAGAAAACAAAAAAGAGACAGCCCTACTTTTCAAACATAACTAATACAGAAAGTTGATACTTAATAAATAATGTTGGATGGGGAAAACCTTTTTTTTTTTGTTTGGTTCTTTCTCACCAATGTCTGTTCAATGGTCTATTTGTTTGAGATCCCCTTTGCTGAAACTTAGAACTGACAAGAACGGATCGACACAGTCTAGAACCCAGACAATAACTGCCTCAAAAGAACGTATCGACACAGTCTAGAAATCAGACAATAACTGCCTCAAAAGAACGGATCGACACAATCTAGAACCCAGACAATAACTGCCTCAAAAGAACGTATCGACACAGTCTAGAAATCAGACAATAACTGCCTCAAAAGAACGGATCGACACAGTCTAGAACCCAGACAATAACTGCCTCAAAAGAACGTATCGACACAATCTAGAAATCAGACAATAACTGCCTCAAAAGAACGTATTGACACAGTCTAGAAATCAGACAATAACTGCCTCAAAAGAACGGATCGACACAGTCTAGAAATCAGACAATAACTGCCTCAAAAGAACGTATCGACACAGTCTAGAATCCAGACAAACTTCTTCAAAAGATCATATTGAGAAAACCCAGACTAGAATTTTTGAGTACTAATACCTAGATTGGTCGGCCGTCACAGAGACATTGATGTATCCCTTACCTATGGTATGGAGCGTCAGACACTTATCGTGATTAAAGAAACACTAATAGATACAATCATTATAGAGTCGGGATCACCTAGTAGTGTCAAGACGGAGTCGTAAAGAGGTCACCTTGCGGTGTCGGGACGGAGTCGTAAAGAGGTCACCTTGCGATGTTAAGTCAGAGTCCTGAAGTCAATGAGTTGAATCTGGATTCAGGTTTGTTTTATCTTTCTTCTTTTATGGATAAAAATTGTAGAATTTCAACGTTTTGATTGCATCCTTTTGTTTTGTTTCATCCACATCATATTATGTCAATTAGTCACATGTCAGATATTGCAGTTTTAAACCAAACATATTAACCATTCCCTAGAATAAGACTTCTAAACACTCTTCATCGAATGCGCTGCACTGGAATCGAGCGAGTCCATTGCTGGTAAAAAGTTGAAACAGACAAGAAGAAATATCTTTTTTTTAAAAATAATCATAATTTAATACAGTGCAAGTTTGGTGTAAAGAGGGGAGAGATACATAAAAAATAAATAGATTTTTAGTAACAAAATTTAAATTACCGCTTTAAAAAAAAAGAAGCCAAAATAAGTTTCATTGACACGTTGTTAGTCCACAATAACACTAGGTCTTTTATAATGTGCCCCAAAATAAAAACTTTTTTTATACGAGTTTTCTTAGCTTGACCTTTCCGTTTGTCTTGTGTGATCAAATCTTGCATCTCAATTTTTACCCACTCCCTGATCTCCAATCTAGCTGAAACTTCGTATATATTCTCTTAACCTCCCCCCCCCCCGCTCTCACGCCCCCATGACAATACAATTCTTCGCGATCGGTAGGTCTCAAGTGACCTACACTGACTCTTTGAGTGACCTCTGCGGATATCACAGGAACGGGAAGTGATGGGGACACCCGGTTTTCATCGCAGCATGTCACTCAAAACAAAAATTACAAAATAAAGACCATGTAAAAATACATTCTAAAATAATAAAAAAACAACACGCTTTTCCAAAAATGTTCAAAAGAGTATCAAATAAATGACACCCAAAAGAGCTGCAGTCATATGAGTATCAAATAAATGACACCCAAAAGAGCTGCAGTCATATGAGTATCAAATAAATGACACCCAAAAGAGCTGCAGTCATATGAGTATCAAATAAATGACACCCAAAAGAGCTGCAGTCATATGGGTATCAAATAAATGACACCCAAAAGAGCTGCAGTCATATGGGTATCAAATAAATGACACCCAAAAGAGCTGTAGTCATATGATTATCAAATAAATGACCCCCAAAAGAGCTGCAGTCATATGAGTATCAAATAAATGACACCCAAAAGAGCTGCAGTCATATGATTATCAAATAAATGGCCCCCAAAAGAGCTGCGGTCATATGATTATCAAATAAATGGCCCCCAAAAGAACTGCAGTCATATGATTATCAAATAAATGGCCCCCAAAAGAGCTGCGGTCATATGATTATCAATTAAATGGCCTCCAAAAGAGCTGCAGTCATATGATTATCAAATAAATGGCCCAAAAGAGCTGCAGTCATATGAGTATCAAATAAATGGCCCCCAAAATAGACTGAAGTCATATGATTATCAAATAAATGGCCCCCAAAAGAGCTGCAGTCATATTATTATCAAATAAATGGCCCCCAAAAGAGCTGCAGTCATATGATTATCAAATAAATGGCCCCCAAAAGAGCTGCAGTCATATGATTATCAAATAAATGGCCCCCAAAAGAGCTGCAGTCATATGATTAAAAAACAAACAAACAAACGTGTGGCGTTCCTGAACTCAGTGATCTTTGCCAATCGGAAAGACACGCGCGCAGTGGTATAGCGCTAATGACATTCCATTGGTCAAGATCACGAGAGATATTGAGCGTACAACAGTAATGCGTGGCCTTTGTTGGTAACTGATATTCCCAACGATTAAATAACCTGTACCACAGCAGTTGTGTCGCATAACATTGACCTGCAATGTCACGTACGCATGTGTCCAAACATTGTACTAGTCAAGTCATACAAACAATTGGATTTTACAGACGCCCTATACGTTTTCTTTACTCATACGACTGTACAAACTCTGAAGTTTTCTGATCCATGCATTTATTTTATACTTCTTAGTATACTTTTTCGAAAAGCGCGTCTCTTAGAAACGTATTTTTTTTTGGTCATATTGTTTCATTTGAGATCGAGCTCAGCGATACTATTGAACCTAGCGATGAACCTAGCGATGAACCTAACGATGAACCTAGCGATGAACCTAGCGATGAACATAGCGATGAACCTAGCGATGAACCTAGCGATGAACCTAGCGATGAATCAGCGCGGCAACCTCTGCCTTAAGTCTGCACACAAACAGAAAATAAACAAAGCTATTTTCACGAAGAGCATTAAAGATTATCTCTTGTGAAATTAAAATATAACTTCTTATTAATAGCACGCACGCACGCACGCACACACACACACACACACACACACACACACACACACATACACACACATACAATGATATCTTAATGTCCATAATTTTGAACTGTAAACAAAGCTATTTTCACGAAGAGCATTAAAGATTATCTCTTGTGAAATTAAAATATAACTTCTTATTAATAGCACGCACGCACGCACGCACACACACACACACACACACACACACACACACACACACATACACACACATACAATGATATCTTAATGTCCATAATTTTGAACTGTAAAAAAAAGTAAACGTTAAATTTGTCCTCCAGGGATGAAATTCAAACTAAAAAAAAAAAATCGGATTACAAAAAAAAAAAAAAAAAAAAAAAAAAAAAAAAAAAAAAAAAAAAAAAAAAAAAAAAAAAAAAAAAAGGAAAAAAAAAAAAAAAAAAAAAAAAAAAAAAAATCTGTATTGAGACATCTCATATTGCACAAAGAGGTGACCGATTTAAATTTTATGACGTCTAATCACAAGGCAGGGGCGTATCCTTCCTCCTGTCGTTTGTCGTGTGATGATCCTGTTCTCAGCGGCCTAACAGCGTTTAAAAAAAAATTTTTTTTGCACAATGGAATAAAAAGATTAAAAGAAAAGAAATAATAAAGAAATAGTTGGTGTTTAATATTTTTGCTTTAAAAAATATCTCTCAAATAAAAAAACAGTTTGTACACACAAAAAAATGTTATTAATTTTGTTAACACTAGAATATATGACCCGATGTTACCGGGATAATAATGGTAGGCGTTTTGGTATACTTTTCTACCTGCTATTTCCAAGTTTCATCAGATTTTGTTTAATTTTAAAACAAGAAGTAACGGTGTAATCATTCGTAATGGTGTTTATGTTTCAAACTTCATTTAGTTTTGATCAATATTTACCTGCTATATAAAATAGGCCCACCATACCCATTTTCACGTCCCTGGTGTACAATACGTTTTCTCTAAAGAGCATTGGGTGTTTTTACTTTAAAGAAATTTTATGAATCGCATAAAAATGTACACCCACTTCTCCATTAACTTAACCGTTCGCAGAGCGGGTGGGGGGGGGATAGAGCTCTGATTGGGATTCTGATCAAGTGGATGACTTATCTGCATGTCGAGTCAAGTTTTCAGCCCCACACCCCCACCCCACCCCACACCCATTACTCAATATTACATCCTATAAAGGATGCTTATGATGAACTTTGGTTTTAAGGATTGTTAAATTGTAAATGACTCAAAAACAAAACCAAAAAAAATATTAAAAGGCTTCTTTCGTATTTAAGATTTTGGAATGAAGATGAGACGATCGTAATCTCTTTTGCTGTGTAGTTAGCGGAAAGGAATTTTTTTTTTTTGTGGTCATTAATTATTGAAACGCTTCAACCGAACTGCATGAGACGTACGCTACTTTCGTAATGTTTTCCAGCGTGATGGTCGGGGACGAATAAGTGATTGAATTATGGCGAAACGCTCCTACGCCGTTCACCTGCAAAGTTCAAAACAATTAGATCTTCTATTACTTTGTTCACATCATCATGGAAACAGCTGAGATGGTCGTGGCGCTGTTCCACGCGTCCTAACCTGCCTCTACAAAAAAAAAGAAGTAATCAACTCACAACACAATGCGGCAACGGGACACTTGAATAGATAAAAAACCATTATCGTCTGTGAAGGACGGTACACTCCCAGATAGGGAACAGTGGGTGAAATCTGATTAAATCAGTTCCTTACGCTGCGTTTCCTCAGACAAACGTGCAATCAAATAATAACAAAGAGCCCGATTATTGGTCTAAAAAAAAATATAACACACCGCTATTCAGAGCCAAGACTCATTTAGAGCTCCAGGCATGAACAGATTTAAAGAGTCTTATCGGGTAATTGAAAATAAAAAATGGTTTTGTTTGTTGGTTCTCTTGCGTCTCAGTGCGACAATTGGAGTTGACCATGCTTTGAATAGTTGGGCCCGTCACTTACCAGAGACACAGTTCGGTCTTATCCCTGCTCACCAAAGTGTTCAAAAGGTGCATATTAATGTAGTTGCTTTCCCATAAACCCGCAAACAATAAAACATTAATTTTTTTTAAAAGTCCTCCCCCCCCCCAATGATTAAGGGCGTCTTGTTAAAATGTAATTGTGTTGGATGCGTTCGGGGCACAATGACGATGCTAGAGACGAATCCAGCAAAACCCCCAAACAAAAAAACATTAAATTTTTTTAAAAGTCCCCCCCCCCCCCAATGATTAAGGGCGTCTTGTTAAAATGTAATTGTGTTGGATGCGTTCGGGGCACAATGACGATGCTAGAGACGAATCCAGCACGCTGTCGGTCTTTTTAGTTAATTGCGGTTGTCAAAGGGATGAATCTGTCGTAGTTTTTGTTGTTGTTGTTGCAATTAGCGCTCCGCTTAACGACAGACACAGTGCCATTATTCGTGCACCGAGACAAAATGTCAAGTTATTTCGTAAAAGACACTTCCCGAATTAGTTGGAAAGCTTTTGAACAAATCAGCTTTTAGACATTGCAGGACGCACAGATCAGAGACCTTTAGTTGTTTGAGACCGAAGATTCAAAGGAGCAAGCAAAACTTAATAGAAGCAAAGAAATAGAAATAGAACAACTATTAGCGACATGGCTGCCTTGTAAACAATTATTTTCTAATACAAATAAACGGAAGAACGTATTTAAAAAAAAAACAACAAACAAAAACATTTTTATGATGCGCCCCAAAAAGGCATTAATATAGTTCTGCTATTGTCTTTTGCCAATTTTCTTAAAAACTCCGTGGAGATTTCTTACAAAACATGGAACTACTTTTTTTGTGTGAAGACTTGATCAAAGGTAGGGCTTTGTTTTTAAAACAAAATGGACGGACCGAGAAGAATACGAATTAGACAAGGATTTTTTTTTTTTCAGTCTTCTTGAGAAATTTTGAAGAATTTTTCTTTTTTTTTAAATTTTAAATGTTTAAAGTGAGCCCGTCCACAAGAATAACCTTTGAAAGCGACCACAGAAGATACCTCACCCTGAGTAGCCTGTCATTAATATGTTTTCCCGTTGTTAACATCAACTCTTGAACCTTGTAGGAAAACTGTGGTTTCTAATGAATCGCTTTTTATTTTTTCAGCTGGACAGAATGGTATTTCATAATACAACTGAACGATAAAAGGAAATAATTCTGCAAGCTCCTCTAAAATTAAAGTCTAAAAAAATAAATTTTAAAAAAATGACGCCTAGATTAACGTTCCCCCAAATGGTGGGCTGAGGACTGGTTCCGGCCCCGCAAGCCTCGCGTAGCCGGTCCTCACACGAAAAACACTCAATAGGTATCATTCAATAATGGTTTTGGTGAAAATCTACCTTCGGGCGTCGGTTTAAAAAAAAACCGAAAACCGGAAATCGGATTTTTGTTGAACATCCGGACACATGAACCGACAACCGTGGAAACGCGTACAAGTTTTTCTTTTGTAGTTTTTTTTTTTTTTTATTTTAAAAAAAAATTTTTTTAATTAAAAAAATTTTTTTTTTTTTTTTTTTTTTTTTTTTTTTTTTTTTTTTTTTTTTTTTATTTTTTTTTTTTTTTTTTTTTAAAAAAAAATTTTTTTTTATTAAAAATTTTTTTTTTTTTTTTTTTTTTTAGTTCGTTTCATTTTGATTGTTGTTTGACAAGCAACCGAATTTATGGGCATATGATACCGATGTTGTGATCGTCTGTTGAGCCAGATTTCCGGCTACAGCGGTGCGATTAGTTTGGTCTACATTCTTTACATGTGCGCGCGTATTGGGTAGATTTTTTTAAACTGGACACGACCTAAGATTCAACGCAAATTTTATAATTAAATCCAGTTGTTGGAAGATGAAGTAGATCGAGTTCAGAAGCACCATAATTAATATTGATCTTGATTGGCAATAATGTAGGAACTTGCACTAACGAAGAGGCTTTTGTTTTACGAAGAGACATTTTTTTGGTAGATCTGAAGACAGTTACGTTATTTTTTTTTTTCATTTTAAACCGTTTTTTTTCCCTTTCACTCCAACGACCCCTTACTGAATCCCCCTTCCCTCCAACGACCCCCTACTGGATCCCCCTTCCCTCCAACGACCCCCTACTGAATCCCCCTTCCCTCCAACGACCCCCTACTGAATCCCGCTTCCCAAAACTATTTTAATGTCAATACTGTTAAATGCCTGGCGAGTCAGTGCTTTTGAGTTAAAATCGATTGTTGCTTTAATCGCACAACACTCGTTTTAATTCGCGTCTGTTACAGCTAGTGTTGGTAAGCTATTCTCATTTTTGGAAAGATCGATTTTAAAAAGAAATATGATGAATTTAATTGAAAGATTTAAATTGAAAATAAAAATTTGTATTTAGTTTTTTTCGAGAGGGCCAAAAATTCCTGGCTTAATTTAGTTCTGTCCGAATAAATTTAGTTGCGTGGTAAAGGGAGCCCCCCCCCCCCCAACCCCACCGGGTATATAATGGTATATACGTGGAAGGTAAGAGCGAGGGAGCAAATTTGGACCACTCCGGGCAGAACAACCCCTAGCTACGCCACGCGCACTATGGGGAAATGTGTTCAACCATTTCACGAAACGTTGTGTTCAACCATCTCATTTAATTTTGGGTTTAACCATCTCATGAAATGTGTTCAACCATCTCATTAATTGTTGTGTTTAACCATCCCACGAAACGTTGTATTCAACCATCTAAACAAAGGGTTTTGTTCAAACATCTCATTAAATGTTGTATTCAGCCATCTCAAGCTATGTTGTGTTCACCCATCTCATGAAATGTTGTGTTCAGCCATCTCATGAAATGTTGTGTTTAAACCATCTCATGAAATGTTGTGTTTAAACCATCTCATGAAATGTTGTGTTCAACTATCTCATGAAATGTTGTGTTCAGCCATCTCATGAAATGTGTGTTCAGCCATCTCATGAAATGTTGTTGTTCAGCCATCTCATCAAATATTGTGTTCAACGCTCTTCGTAATGTTGTGTTCAACCATTTCATTAAATGTTGTGTTCAACCCTCCCATGAGTTTTTGTGTTCAACCATCTCATGAATGGTTGTGTTCAGCCATCTCATGAAATGTTGTGTTTAAAACTTCTCATGAAATGTTGTGTTTAACCATCTCATGAAATATTGTGTTCACCCATCTCATGAAATGTTGTGTCAAATCATCTCATGAAATGTTCTGTTAAACCATGTCATTAAATTTTGTATTTTACCTTTTTCGTAATGTTGTGTTCAGCCATCTCATTAAATGTTGTGTTAAACCATCTCATGAAATGTTGTGTTAAACCATCTCATGAAATGTTTTGTTCAGCCATCTCATGAAATGTTGTGTTCAGCCCTCTCATCAAATATTGTGTTCAACGCTCTTCCGTGATGTTGTGTTCAAACCATTTCATTAAATGTTGTGTTCAACCCTCCAGTGAGCTTTTGTTTTCAACCATCTCATGAATGGTTGTGTTCCACCATCTCTCGTAATGTTGCGTTAAGCCATCTCATTAAATGTTGTGTTAAACCATCTCATGAAATGTTGTGTTAAACCATCTCATGAAATGTTGTGTTCAGCCATCTCATGAAATGTTGTGTTCAGCCCTCTCATCAAATATTGTGTTCAACGCTCTTCCGTGATGTTGTGTTCAAACCATTTCATTAAATGTTGTGTTCAACCCTCCAATGAGCTTTTGTGTTCAACCATCTCATGAATGGTTGTGTTCCACCATCTGTCGTAATGTTGTGTTAAACCATCTCATTAAATGTTTTGTTCAGCCATCCCATGGATACATCCACCTACAAGTCATATTATGTGATTAAAATCTACGTCACAACTTGATGACTGACTTGGTCGGATAATTATCAAACGAACATCAAAGACCTAGAAAAATACGCCTATCAAAATTAAGCAATAAAGCAATGTACTTTTAAAAAATAAATAACCTTATAACCTTTTACTATTTCAGTCTATAAACAACATTGGAGTAATGAATAGCATTTTACCAATGCAAGTGTCTCTAAATAATATTTTTTTAAATTACGGAGGACATCATTTCCCTGGATATATAAATCCAGGGGCTATTCTACTTTAGAAAATGTAACAACGTTATGAATTGGGAACAGGCGGGAGATGACGAAACCGTGGCCCGCTGGCCAAATGTGGCCCAGCGTGTTAAATTGTGTGACCCTCTGGTTTTATCACTAATGAACTTTTTTTTCCTTATTCAATTAGCGATTATTTTCATTCCTCAATTTTGAACTTATCAAAGCCCCTCCCCAAGTTTTACTTGTGACACTGCGGAGGGCGTCCACGATTTCCGACCCCCACCCCCCTAGCCCGCTTTCGTCGATCGACGTGGTGATGACGGACCACCTATTTATCTCAAATAATGCTCTGAGTTTATGCACACATATTAAAAGCTGGATTTCGCTTTAAATATACACATTACAATTTATTTATGCGTGTGTCTGTGGCGGCACGAGTAGATATACCCTTATGATTGAATAAATACCATTGCATGCCCTTTATTTAGCAATTATTTTCTTTATAAACGACATACGACTCGCGAAGACTTAACTCACGATAAACAGTGGCCAGCGAAGCCATTACCGATTGGCATACCCTGGGTTACAGTCATACAGTTTGACTAAACTGTAGTTAGCATGTAGTGATCTTAGAATTTAGTATCGCTAACTCAGCGATACTTAGCTAGCGGTACTGAGCTAGCGATACTGGGCTTGCGATACTGAATTCTAGCTTAGCAGTCCTTAAAAAACGGTTTTAAAAAAAATATAAGACCTTCAATTTATTTCGTGGACGCCAATGAAGCTAAACCACTGGAGGGCTGTTACAAATCAGGACAAAGATAATATTATTGAAAAAAAAATCCTTTCGATTTGCCTCTGAAGTCTAAATATTTTTTTTTTCCATGTTATTTTCTCCACTAAGTCCGACAGCGTCTGCAGTAAACATTGATGCGCCGTTCACCTAACACGAGAGTCAACCATCGCCCGACTCTCTCGGTTCAACCAAGTGTTGGGTAAACGAATGCTTTGCCGAGTCGGCTGGAGGGACGTGACCGGCTTAATAGCAGGATAAATCCTCGCCTGGATCCCAAAGTGAGCTGAATACCGTTGACCTTTGAACTCTCTAGTTCACGTCAGCGTGAGCACAAAAGAGTTTTGTTCGCGAACGAGGCCAATCTTTCCTTGCTTTCCTAAATTTTTAGTACGATATTTGGATTATATATATTTACATACATATATATAGTATATATATATATATTGTTATGTAGGACGTGTTTACTTTCCCCGTGCCGTGAACTCTGGTTGACCCCACATTAGACGGCGTTTCGTATTGGGCGTGGCCTATTTCCTTTTACCTTAGCCGTTGTTTTCCACCACTCGACTAAAAATAACTAATACATTCTAATAGAATTTTGGGGAAACTTCGATAATTGACTAGAAAGATAAACAATGTAGAAGACATTTCTAGAAGCGTTGGTTCTACCGACACATAGATATAAAAGGAGATTCAGAGATTCATCGAATGAGAGATTCAGATAGATATTTTTTTAACTTTACGAGACAAGTGTTATTATTCTTTGTGTACTCGTTTAACTATTCGCATTCGTCATTGTACATTATTAATTGACACATTGTACTAACTCATGGCCGCCCGCAGAAAACTTTCTAGGGGGGGGGGGGAAAAAAAGTCGTTCAACTTTCC
>CAXITT010000020.1:547349-561949 GCA_964033795.1 Lymnaea stagnalis
CCCCCAACCAAAAAAAAAAAAAAAAAAAAAAAAAAAAACACTTAAAAATATATATTTTAATATTCCAATTTTTATATTTAATAAATCATTAAAATTTTACCATAAATAATAATTAAATTCTTTTACACCCTGTAATCTCCTTGGTTGTACGCACCACATAAATATGTGGTAGGCAATGTTCCCTTTAAGCTGCACGGCTGTCTAACTTACAGACGCCGCGCAGCAGTTTTGAGAATCCGCGCAGCAAATTTCCATGTAATTGTGTCTTTTTTTGTTTGTGGGCTGTAAAATTGTGCACACACAAAAATGTATGCTGCAAAACTTTGCACACAACTGTACGATTTTTCACACGAACCAGCAAACCTTAAAGGGAACATTGGTGGTAGGCCCGTTTTAGTTTCAACAACTTAACTTCCGTCGTTAACATACAGCACTTCCGTTTCTAATACACACAGCGCTGGGATCTCCTAGCACAAAGGTATTTTTTAAAAATACATTCTTTTTGCCCAGTTCACACTATCGAATTTCCGTCAAATTTCCTTTAAATTTTCGTGAACTTTTCTTCAAATTGCCGTCATTGGACATACAAACAACTAACGCAAACAAATGGTTTTATACAAACAACTTACACAAACAACAGGACATATAAACACCAACACAAACAAATGGTCATACAAACAACCAACACGAAAAACTGGTCATACAAACAATCACCACAAACAACTGGTCATACAAACAACCAACACGAAAAACTGGTCATACAAACAATCTCCACAAACAACTGGTCATACAAACAACCAACACGAAAAACTGGTCATACAAACAATCACCACAAACAACTGGTCATACAAACAACCAACACGAAAAACTGGTCATACAAACAATCACCACAAACAACTGGTCATACAAACAACCAACACGAAAAACTGGTCATACAAACAATCACCACAAACAACTGGTCATCGAGTACAGGCGACTCTTCGTTTTGCGGTATGTCAAGAAATACTCTATGACATATCCCCAATGAGAAGGTTTACATTGATGAATAGTTTTTATAGAGAGATTTTGTTCCATTATTCGGATGACAAAAGTGTCTGTCGTTTGTCTTTCTTCAGATCTTCAGAATTGAAAATGTTGCAACTACATTATTTTTTTTTCTTCTTTTGTTTAGTACCGGGGGCGGTTGGCTTTTTGAAAAAACTTTTAACCACTTCTGTCTCTATTTTAAGAAGTAATTTTTGTTAGTTATATAAGATACCATCCAATTTTTTAAAAAAATGAATAAAGGAAAAATAATGACACAAAAACAAAGGAGCGAACACGTTCAACATAATCAGCGTGGGGATGTCCAGTAGTCTCGGACATCGTGACGTGGAGCCAAATCCCTTTCCGCCAAACCACATTAAAATTTATTAACTAGAAAAATTGTTAACTTGTAATTTTCGTTTAGTAAACTGCGATGAAATAGTTTATCTGAAGTAAATATACATTGATGAGATATTTTATAAAAGAAACCAACAAAAAAAAAAACGTTTCCAGTTATGTCTTGGAAAATGTCCATGCCCCCCACACTTCCCGCGCTTAAAATCCACTAAATGACTACTTTTAATAAATCCTAGTTCCAAAGAGGTCTTACAAAGGGATATGATAAGCTCATATGAAATGCCAACTAGTCCGAGAGTCACTAGTTTCTTGGATATTGACTGAGCACCGACACAGGGATAGCGTCTTCATCTAGTGATGAAGTTGGTCTTTATCCACATGGACAGTGCCATGAACTCACGAAGCAGGTGGTATTTATCCACATGGATCGTGCTATGATCTCGCGAAGCAGGTGGTATTTATCCACATGGATGGTGCCATGGACTAACGAATCAGGTGGTATTTATCCATATGGATAGCGCCATGAACTCGCGAATCAGGGGGTCTTTATCCACATGGATAGCGCCATGAACTCACGAATCAGGTGGTAATTATCCACATGGATAGTGCCCTGAACTCAAGAAGCAGCTGGTATTTATCCACATGGATAGTGCCATCAACTAATGAAGAAGGTGGTCTCTACTCTTGCCTCCATCTTTAATGATGTCAAAACAATATTGCCTAAATGTCCTAAGTTCCCAGCGACATGATTCAAGAAAATCCAACTTCTCAATCCTGCTCCGTTGAGAGGGCTTGCCCTCCTGAGAACTTTAACTACAACATCAAAAAGTCTCTGAGTTGATTGCCCAATTTTCTTCTTTCAAACTGTAAACAGCATTTAAAAAATCGTTAAAACAGAATTATATATTTTTTAAAGATTTTTTTTTTCTTCTTGCTGGATTGGACACACACAGAATTAGACCAACTTAAAGTTATAATGAAAATAAATACATTTGACAGATTTTAATATGAAAAAGGGCCTTTGTAGCAAGCACTGTTCTATTTATAGAAGGGTAAGCTAATGCCACCATGTAAAGTTGAGTTCATTTATCGCACAAAATAAAAAAAATTCCCCCATAACTGCACCAAAGGGTGTGTGAATTTGTGCTCAGTAGACGCGCAAATTCAACTATTCCATGGAATGGGAAAAAAAAATTAACAGTAAGATTATTTAAAACTATGATTATTTAAAGTATTTTATCTTAAAAGCGACGGTTAAGATATTGTATAAAATGATATTTGAATTTTTTTTACACGCTTCTTTTCCTGTATAATAATAGTGCCATCAATGTGGTTTTCGGTTAACCAGAAAATGACAAAATGTATGTTTTTTTCCTCTTTAAAAAAAAATAAAATAAATATAATTCATAACTTTAAAAATTTGTAACCAATGTCTTACCACATTTCACAAAAATTAAGCTTTGTATCTTTAACATTTAATATTAATAAGTATTACCTTTGTTTCCTTCCAACAAGTGTCCTTTATCAAATTTATAAAAGAAAAAAAAATACTAAACATTTTTTTTAAAAAAATATTTTAAATTAAAATAATGCCGTGTAAAGCCATTAAGTGCAACATAAAGAAATTGCCAAAATACCACGCAACGACTACCGGCTCTTTCCTGATCTTAACAGCAACAGACAATATGAGTAGTAGTGTAATTCATGGCTTCCGGGGGCGTGCGATGGTGAGAAAAATCGGGAAGGTGCTTACATTTTTTATCAATATCTCAAAGCTCTGAAATGTATCACATTTAAAATTTAGCGTAAATTTTGTTATGTTAATTTTCTTTAACACTTATACGATTTTATAAGTTTTAATTAATTTTTTTTTTTGGTACCGATGAAGGCCTTTGCCGAAATTTTTTTTGCATTTATATTCTGTGTAAACATTTTTAAAGCTGTACCTATATTGTTTTATTTTTAAAAATGTGGTGTGCCTCATTAATCTACCTGAAAGCTTTGTCGCAGTCCAAACTCTCTTTATGATTTGTTAACTAAATCTTACTGTGTGTGTGAGTGAATAAATATGATGGCAAATAGAGGTGAGGACAGCGAAGATCCCTTACCAAGATAACCCCCAAAAAAAAAATACAACGAAGAAACGGGTGTGGGGAAACATTAATTGTTATTAACTGGTTTTGACACAAAACGGCGGAAATCTACACATAGAACATCCGGCATTCAATCACGCCAATCTCATTAAAAGAAGCAAAAAAAATGTTTAATGAAACATCCGGGTGTTTAGTTTGGCCAATCTCTCAACAGCTGTTCGGTACTCCCTCGTTAATGTGAGTCTGCGTAGTCGCTTCAACCTAGTTTAGTTAAGAAAAACTTTTTTTTTTTTTACAGCTTTATTTCATGAAATATATTTTTTTTACAAAGATATTGTTACTAATACATAAGTACTTTGTTCGCAGCCATGATTTAGAAAGAAAAAAAAAACAACCCTTGTCTAAACAAAATAGCAATTCGTAATGCGATGTGACGTTTATTCGGTCTTAGATATTGACAAACATGATTCACGGCAGCAGCTCACTGTGGCAATCGAATACCTCTCCCTCACGTTCTCCTGGGCGTCGGGCGATCAAAACTGATGTGCCACTACTAATTTATAGATTCAAGTTCTGTGAAGTTAACGTTTAAAAAGAAGAGGAAAAAAAAACTGCTCCTGCCCCCTGTATACGATACTGATACTGACTCCACGATACCGCATCAAAGTAATGAGTCTTCAATCGCCCATATGGTGCCATATATTAAAACATCGACTATTGAATGACTGAGATTAAAATTACTTTATTAAAACCTTTGAAGTTTGCGGTACAAAATGAGTAAGAAATATTTAATAGTGAAGACTTGAAATCTGAACAAGACGTTAAACTCCCGACTCCAAGACTCCGTCTCCGTAAATACCTTTAAAGTTGACACTAAGAGGTCATTGATCGCACGGTCAACGACCCTATTAGTTAAGTGGATTTTATCTTCCTCAACACACACACACTCTCTCTCTCTCTCATACACACACACAAACAAAAACTCACGAACGCACGCGCGAAAGCCCGTATGCAGAAGTTACACACACACGCATCCACAAACACACACACATGTACGCCAACACACGCATACACTACAAACATGCACAACAGGTCCTATAGGTCTGTACTTGCTTAAGCCTTGCAGATTATACTCTCCGTGCAAACAGCGTTACGCGACCTGTATAAGGGATTGACAGGCACGGACGGAGGGGCGGAGATTACGATAAGTTTTATTAACTTCACGAGACGTGTATTATTCTTTGTGTTCTTATATATGTGTTTATTTCGCATTTAATCATTATTCATTTGCACATTACACGAACTGTGTTAACTGTGTACCGGAACAAGTTCTACCATACTGTAAGTTGATGATTTATAATTATATTTCTTTTGTTTTGTTATTGTATTAATACTTAAAAAAATCTTAATTAATTGTAACTGACAACTGTTTTGGTTGTCGTATCTTTAATATTGTTGACTCCACGGTATCGTCCTTTGTTAGGCACTGTTCACAAAGAGCCAATGAAATTAAAATAGGAGACTAATTTCTCATATTAGAAGCCAGTGCGTAGCATCACACATTCCTGTGTTAGAGAAAGTTTGAACGCAAGACTACGGACGGGGCCGATATTTTAAAATGAATCTATCGCGCGATCAACAGAGAGAGAGAGGCTGCCGTTCCAGGCGGATGCTTTCAATCAGAGCGACAGTGGCCAAGCCATGGATATACAGCCATCGATTTAGTGCCTTGGATATAGAGTCATGGATATAGAGCAATTGATATAAAGCCATGGGTCTACAGCCATCGATTTAGTGCCGTGGATATTGAGTCATGGATATAGAGCAATTGATATAAAACCATGGGTCTACAGCCATAAATATAAAGAGCCATAGATAAGGAGCCATGGATAGGGAGCCATGGACTTTATATTGTGAATCAGAAAATTTAATATATATATATATATATATATTAACGACTTCCTGTCACTTTGTATCTGATTATGAAAAGAAAAAAAAAACACGTACTAACATGAGTAGGGCGTTGTATTCTGACGTGGGTGCAGTGCCGTCTTAAGGCATGGGTCCAGTGAGCACTGGCCCAGGGCCTCGCGCTTGTAAGGGGCCCCACGTTTCTGGAGACTCACTCTTTATAGAGGCATCATGCTTTACATATTTTGTAATGAATTTTGAAAGATTTTTAAAATTTAATTGGGTTTAAAATTTCCAATTTGCCAATTTTAACCCACGATATATATCAGCATATTCCAAAATTAATATGATCAATGCGAATCAGAGTTGGACAATGTTAAAACCTTTAAAGGGGAATAACTCTCGTCAACAAGTTTTACTTTTCCCAGTTATGAATTTAAAAAAATAAGTTAAGAATCAGCTTCCAAATACAATGGGACAAAAACGTTTGAACTGGCTCTCACTTATGTGCATGGAAAATGACACCCTTAAGACCATTGACTTTAAACCAATAATAAAACATTTCTCTGCAAACAATTACGCAAACGCTTAGATTTATATATTAGATTATTTATCAGATTTATATTAAATAATTTATTCAGTCTATCAATTATATCTGTCAATGATGATAATTTATCATCCTCTTTAATTATTTATAGTTTATTTCAGATAATGAGTTAAAACTATTATTGGGTTTGAATGATTTTCGTATTAATAAATTGAATTCATTCAAGTTTAACTCTATTGAATGTTCATTTTCATTTTACATTTGCATTCCTTTTGGTGACAGGGTGGGGAGCAGGAACCGTTCGCTCCCCCCCCCCTCACTGTTTGAGCATAGGGCGAGTGCTCCCCTTCGCCCCCCTCTCACGGGCCAGGCATGTTGTGTTGCTAGGGGGCCCCAGTGCATTGCTGTCCCCAGGGCCTTTTATGTTATTAAGACGGCCCTGCGTGGGTGTCCTAATCAGTGATCGGATCTGATATCGCATAAAACCTTTCCGATTCCACATCCCTTACCTTCCACTTATGATCTGTTAATATATGTTATCTACCATTACACATTCCCTTTCATCAGACACCAAGATGAAGAGATTGTCCGGCCAGGTTTTTGTCTTTAAAATAACGTTAGTGGTGTTAAAAAGTGCAGTTAAATCATATAATTGAAATAAATTGCAGACAACCATTTTTTTGTTGAAAGCCTCCGCTAATGCTTTAAAAGAACGCTTAAGACATTATTAAGTTTTTACCTGACGCCTTGAATTCATTTTAATGGCAGTATTTAAAGATGCATTGATGTGATGATTGACCCAGTAATCCGAGACCCTAGGTCATCTGTCCACCCTAGGGCCGGGATATATATTTTTTAATAAAATGCTACCTGTTGGCCCCGAGCGCTGACGAAACCCTTTACCGACATTTGGCATGGCTTTCAATACGAATACATCGCTTCCAAGTTTCAGAACAAAAATTCTTAGATTATCAGTCTAGTAATCACCATAAGTCTCTCTCTCTCTCTCTATGAAAGAAAGTAGGGGAGCAAAGGTGAGTTCAATAACTCGCAAAATAAGATCCCGATAACTGCGCTAAATGAGATTCTTAAAACCATCGCAAGTGCGTTAATGGTGGTGCGTAATATCTTCTTTTTGATTTACGGAATTTTTCTAAATTTCAATATAAGGTAATAAATCTGAGATGAAAAAGGGGGTGGCAAATGAGAATATTCTATTTTTCTGGAGGGTTAAAAAAAATAGTGCGGTGGCCTATTATACACAAGAGACGAGTGGTTTTGACAAACTGGGATCTTATTGTAACTTAATTAGACGGCCGGATATCACTAGCATTTACATTATTGTTTTGAGATTGCATCTTTGTTTACGGTATTATTGAGAGATTCTTGAACTTCGGTCGTGGGTTGGTTGAAAGATTTCGGATGCTTAATTTTTTAAACGTGATAAAATGTGCGCCTGGTGAAGGCGGTAACCATCACGTATCGATGGTTCTAGGGTTCTGGGTCGTCGTACTGTTTTAAAAAAAAATTATATTATCAAAAGGTGGCGGGGGAGGTACTCACGCTGTTCACAATCTTATTTTGTTCCAGAGTCTGTACGAATTTACCAGCGTGCTCGCCCCTGCGATTAGCAAATCTAAGTGGTCACTAATTACGTCATTATTGTCACTAAAGGAATTCCTTTATGGCTGATTTATACGCTAGAGAATTACATTAGATGACTTGTGTTTAATTTGTTCTTATTTTAAAATGATGTCATAGTTAAAAGCATGAATTTATTGACGTGCCGAAAATAAATATGTACAACGTTACTAAAAAACAAAAAACATTTGCATTTATTTGGATCAATAAAAAATCTTGCCTTATATTAATAATTATATATCTCGGAGTCGGAAAAATAGTTTTTAGCGAAATGCATTTTAAAAGAAATGTATAAAATATTTTCTCCTTTTTTGTGTGTTTAAACTCGTCTTTGATAACAAGTGTTTTAAATTATTTTCAAACACATTTCGTCGAGGTTAGTCGCTGTAAAGAGAACAAGAAAAAAAAAATGAATGTTAAACTAGAGTAGATCAAGTTTCATACAGACTACTTCACCTTATAACTAACACAGTGTCCCCAAACGTTGTGAAGTTCCTGTTGACAAGCGAAACATTTCATTTTCATGACGTTTCCCCCCGTGTTCGAGATTAGCTCTAAAAGTGCATGCGGCTGACCGCCATTAGCAGCTGTCCTAAAACTAGCTGGAAGTGAAACCACAAAATAGGGCGGCATTAAAAAGGTTTCGGGGAAACGACCTGGAGACATTTTTAACGAACTATTTTTAAACGATGGAAACATTGAAGCGCTGTGTCGTCCTGGGGAGATGTTCCTGTTATGGGAGATGGAGTGACAATACATTCGGTAGCAATGGCGTAGCTGGGGGGTGAGGACAGCATCGAGTGACACCGTCTCAGGGAGGGTGACACCAAATTGAAAAATTGCATGTTTGCAGAGTTATCACCGCTCAGTCTAACCGAATATCATAAAAGGATAACCGATCACGTGTACATTTTCTACACGTGTAATCAATCCAAAAGCTTGCTTTATTAAAAGTTCAAGGTTGATGCGTCACAAATTGAGGTGATCCTATAATTAGGGTAAAAGAAAAAAAAAACCACGTTTTGACCACGATTCAACGTCGATTGAAGTGTTCTGTAACTTTCGTAAGTACATGTTACAATTTGAAGTACATGTTACAATTTATTAAATACATGTACCTCCTGAACTTCAATTAATTTGTCCTTTTTCCTGTCATTATTATACTATTGTCTTAGTTTAACAAGAAGAAATCCATCGTTGTAGTCGGAGGAGCGGGGGTGTGATGACACCATGCGTTTACCTGACCGGATGGCTACAACCCTAGCTACGCCACTGACGGGGGTAAATCATTCTCGTGGAACTTAAACGCCGTACATAAAAAATCGACCTTTCTGTGAGCTTATCAAACCTATCCACCGAGACAAACTATTGACGACAGTGGCGTGGGGTGTGGGGGCGTTAGTCCGGTGCGGCTAAATTATCTGCCCCAACCCCCCCCCCCCCCCCGGGCGGCACTAGCCCTAGCTACCCCACTGACAGACAGGCTGAACGCGAGGATTTGAAAATATATTGACAACACAATCGTCTTCAATGTATGCCAACTTTATCAACGCGTCACTCAGTGTATGATTCTGGACTGGGTTGCTGTCAAAAGTATGAAAAAACTTGTTAGTAACAAGAATTTAAAAAAAAAAAAAATTTCTGCAAATTGTTCAAGAATCAAGACTGTAACGGCACGGGGAAACTAGGTGAACAAAAATAAGACTCGCCCCTTTTTCTCAATGATAACTTCCACCTGGCTACCGAACTGAAAGCTTCCGGAGAAGGTTGGCGTTATCTTGGTCACGGTTGACCGTATACTCGAATACTTGGTTTCGCACTCAAAAAAGCCAGAAGCATGAAATCACGCACCACTCCGTGGTCAGGGATAGAGAGAGAAACGAGGTGACTGACGATTGATATATTTAGATTCACCAAGTTTATGTTTGATTTTAATAACGGGGACTTGACGACAGGGCGTCAGGTCATGCAGAAGCCTGTTGGTGAAATATGACTTAATTAAATGTATATAAAACAACTTTAAAAAAAAAAAAAACGATGTTTAATCAGAGATGTGTTAAGACGCAAAAAACATTAGAAAATAATGTAAGATGGCTTTAAATGCATTTAAAAAAGACACCGTGCAGAAATGTGGGTGAGTACTCTGTGAAGCCAGAGGATTCGGACTGAATGTAGACCGAACTAAGCCAGAGGATTCGGACTGAATGTAGACCGAACTTAAATGTATTTGTTTAAATTAATTTTCTGAATTTTTTTCTTATTTGTTTCTAGGTTTTAGCATTACAACTCAGTACTCAGAGGTAGACACGCCGATGAAACAACTCAGTAGCGAAGACACGATCGCCGCCCTTTCAGGTGACCACTTCACGGGGAAAATGATCAACTGAGCGAAAGGGTCGCTTGTGTAAACAAACAAAATAACTCTCCATCGCCATCCGCCATCCGCCATCCAAGTAGAAAGAAACTCTTTTAAAAATGACATCACAAATATGGAGATGAGCTGAGCGTCTCTAGGTCAACTATTTCTGTACAAGTTGGTTTGTCTTAATTGAAATGGATAAATCCACACGTATATTGTGAAAGTTTCTCTTTACATGGGGGCTAGGGGGGGGGGGGTGCTGCAGTTGAAATTGTGAACTCAGAATAAAGCAGATGATTTTGTGATAGTTTTTAAACAAATAATTAAAGTGATTTGTACATTGAATACTTTGTTAAAGGTCAACTATTTTTTTACAAGTTGGTTTTTCTTAATTGAAAAGGATAAATCCACACGTATAATGTGAAAGTTTCTCTTTACATGGGGGCTAGGGGGGGGGGGTGCTGCAGTTGAAATTGTGAACTCAGAATAAAGCAGATGATTTTGTGATAGTTTTTAAACAAATAATTAAAGTGATTTGTACATTGAATACTTTGTTAGAAGGTTTACAAAACTAATGGACACCGTCTAATGGACACCTTCGCCTCTGTTAGGATGCTACCATGAGGTCTACACACCTACTTGCACACCTACGCCACCGATATGTCACAACGCACTGCGTCCACGTCCCTAAATGTAAGACTTTCCCTGCTACCGCCACACCCCACCACTGCCACGCCCCACCCTTGCCACCGACACACCCCAACTTCTCTAGCCACCGCCACACCCCGCCACCGCCACACCCTGCCACACCCCGCCACCGCCACACCCCACCCCCACCCTTGCCACCGTCACAGCCCAACCTCTCTAGCCACTGCCACTACCCTATTCTTGCCACCACCACCCTTGCCACTGCCGCACCCCAAAATCTCTAGCCACCGCCACAACCCCAACCCCTGTCACACAAACCCCACCCCCCACCCCACATTGATCACGCCCAATACAGAAACCTCTGCCCTCGCCAAAGCTCAGCAGGCTGACATCAAGCCTCATCTGGCGCCTAATCAGCCATGTCCTGGGCCGGATGAAATAACTTTTAGGCTTGTCTTTAACGGGAATGGGATCGATGAAAAACTTTTGGCTGTTGTCAAATTTCATTAGAAGTGAACACTTTAAAAAAAAATACTTTGGTTATAATTCTTGGAAATATTAAGGAAATATTATCATTAGTAGCTAGAACCGAAGTTGCTTTGGAGAGAGAGAGTGGGGCAGAGGCGTAGCGTGGTGGGGGCAGGGGGGAAAGATGTCCCCGGGCGCCAGCTAGTTAGGGGCGCCAAAATCTGCTTTGATATTATTTTATTGATGAAAATAATGGGTTTTAGAGTTGAAAAAAAGAAAAAGGGGCGCTAAAAATGGATCTTGTCCCCGGGCGCGAATCTTGTCCCCGGGCGACAAACACCCTCGCTACGCCACTGGAGTGGGGGGGGGAGGGGTGTATGGAAAAATAGTAAAACATCCTTTTTTTATTTGACATATGGATCCGGCAGTATGTTTTTTTTTTTTTTTACAAATAATTACTTTTAATTGAAAGCCCTGTGGCTAATAAATAATTTATCTTAATTTATTATTTTTATTTTTTCTTGCTCTCAAAGTACCCTCAAAAAATAAAAAAAATAAAAAAATTTTTTTTTTTTTTTTTTACAAATAATTACTTTTAATTGAAAGCCCTGTGGCTAATAAATAATTTATCTTAATTTATTATTTTTATTTTTCCTTGCGCTCAAAGTACCCTCCAAAAATAAAAAAAATAAAAAAAATCAATCAAAGAAAGGGAAGGGGGGTATCTATATGTGTTTAAAATCCTGGTAAATATCATCCACCCCAGAAAATCTCAGCACAAAATTATAGATTTGACCGCTTACGAAAACTGTCTGAGCCAGCACGGTGAGATTTGACACACGCTGCTCATTAGCGGGTACCCCCCCCCCCAACCCCCCCAATAAGATTAGGGTGCACTGGAATGTTAAGGACTGAAAAGCATTGCATTTCTCTCTCCCTTGAAACAAGACGACGCGAAAAAGTACTAAGGTTTAGTGGCCCCGGGACGCAATTATTTAAATACAGCGGGCAACTTATGGGCCTGTAACGATGCTCAGATACGGAGTTGGGGGGGGGGGGGGGGAGAGAAAAAGAAAGAAAGAGACCAGAATATCCTCGTTAGCAGAACTGCTCATCTTTTCTTGGTTACCAGTGGGAATTTGTATGTTTTCTCAGATGGTAAAAAGGAAAAGTGTTAGTCTGATTTATAAACTGATGACAAATTCGACTAGATGTTGGCCATCACGTAGGCGTAGGGAATATAAAAAAAAAAAAATATATATATATATGACACATTTCATGTCAAAGCCTTAAGAGCAGAAGTCTGTTACAGAGTCTTGTTCAGGTCTTTTACTTCCCACATGAGGCCCGTGTAATGGAATATTCAAGGGTTTTTTTTTACTACTCAAATCAGGCTCATATCCGGAAATTTTTTTGAAAGAAATTTCGTAGACGGAAAATTGATCAAACGGAAATTTGGTCGAATCTTTTTTTTTTTTTCAGTTCACACGTTAAAATTGTGCGTCAAATTTCTTTTTGAACACATTAATTTGTTTTACTATAAAGTATAGTGCTTTCAAAAAGAAATTTGACAAAAATTTTAAGGTGTGAACTGAAAAAAAAAGATTCGACAAATTTCCGTTCGATCAAAAAGAAATTTGATAAAAATGTTAAGGTGTTAACTGAAAAAAAGATTAGATCAATTTTGCGTCGACGGAATTTCTTTCAAACATATTTCCGGTAATCAATCAGGCTCCTATTAGGGGATATATAGTACACAATCATTAGAGGCCGACCGAAAGTGATTTTCTGATTTCGGCCGAAACTTAAAAATTACTTTCGTCCGAAACCGAAATTTAACTTTTTGGTTTCGGCCAAAACCGAAATTAGGTCGAAAGTGATCAAATGACAACTTTCGGCGACGACACCGAAGCCGAAGACGAAATTTGGTCGGTCTCTATTAATCATACTATTCTACGAGACGACTGCTAGTACACAATCGTGCTTCTTGAGATTTGTTAGTCCACAATCATGCTACGAGAGGATTATAATGCTCACTCAAGCGATTATACTAGTGGATTGTTAGTCCACAATCCAGCCATTATACTAGTGGATTGCTAGTCAAGAATCAAGATATTGTATTAGAGGATTGTTAGTACGCAATCATACTACTGGAGAAATGTAAAACTAAAAATTATTTTTTTTGGATGAAACATGCCACTAACTTCATCACAAAACAATCACGTCAAATTCTCTCTATTAACGTCATGATCGAAGTTATTGTTCCCCGGTCTGTACGAATTTACCAGCATGCCCCCCCCCCCCCCCCCCCCCCGAGGTTGTCAAATCAAATTATCACTCTTTAAATCAATATTGTCACTGAAGGAGTTCATTGATGGCTGAGTTATACGCCAGAGAAATACTTTAGTTGTCTTGCTGACAATGTTCTTATTGTAAAATGTTGTCTTGGTTAAATTATTATTTATTTATGTGCCGAGAATAAATATATAAATTGAAATTTAAAAAAAACAATTCTTTTCATTTGGATCAATAAAAAAATATTTTGATCTTATCTCATGCTACTAGAGGATTGGTAGTACACAATTTTGCTACTATAGGATTTTTTTAGGACACAATCATGCTACGCGGGGATTGTTAGAGCACAGTCATGATAATAGAGGAGTGTTACAACATAACCATGCTGCTAGAGCAGGCCCGCACAACTCTAAATGTAAGGCGTGCCGTAATGCTTCATGAAAACCTTGTGCGGGCCGAAAGTAAATAGGGGGGGGGGGGGGGGGGGGGGGGGAGCCATTAAGAAAATAATAATAATAAAGAATATTTGGTTACTCACGGCGTAAATTTAATGTGGAACGCTGCACAGCTTCTCGGTATTCAGTTTGTCGTATTCAGGAGACGTACTGGAAGTGGATGTTCTCAAGATGTCTCCCAAATGATCATCGCTCAAACATGAGCGCTGCTTGCATTTAGCAATGTTTATTATCGGAAATGTCCATTCACAGAGATAAGTGGTTCCAAAACACACTAATCGTTGTTGGTGCAACTTCTTAACGATTTGTGTACTTCTCCCGGTCCAGATTTGTATAAAAACTCCTGCAGGCTGCTCTCTCTCTCTCTCTGTGTCTCTGTGCTTGCTTCGGTAAATTGCCGAACATTGTAGTTCGATAACCTCCAGCTGCATTTGATCTGGTATGTCCTCGGGATTCACACACAAAAAAATGGATCTTCAATTAGTTTAAACTGAATTTCCATTCAGTATTAAAATTTGTTTGCTCTATCTCTAGTTTTCTCTTTCTGCTTTGATTCATGGCGCTTAAATATTTCAAGTACACTTCTATTTAAGTATATTACCGAGCTAAAAGCACTGAACATCAACATAACGCGATACGCCAGCTCAACACAACACAACGCAAAACAATGTTACAAAAATAGTACAAGGCTACCCTGCACAGAATACACTAGTTTTGAACACACCTAGTGGGTTATGTTGAGTCAGAAAACATACGCGCGGGAAACCGTAGTCAATGTCCCGTCCCCCCCCCCCCCCCCC
>CAXITT010000020.1:563993-576602 GCA_964033795.1 Lymnaea stagnalis
GGTAAGGGATGAGGAGCAGGGGAGCAGAAAGAGTGGGCGCTGAAGGCTCCCGAGCGTAAGTATGGGAGTAGATTTGTGGGGGCTCTGTTTTGCCGTTTTTTTCTACATGTTATTTCTATTATATATACATATATATATATATATATAATGCATGTGTAATCAATTTATAATAATTATGACCACTACTGATTAAAGTCCTCTTCTTCTCCAAGCTGCAGATCAGGCTTAAGTTTCTGAGACCTTGCACGTAGCAAGACAAGCTCTGTCTGGCGGTCACTCCTCTGACGTCCGGCCTGGTCTTCAGCTCAAGTCAATGCTCGTCTATGAAAGGCCCAAGTTGTCTGCATTGGATATGGGACGGCCAGCCGCGGCAAAAAAGCATCCACCCCCACAACCTTTTTCTTCCCCAACAAAAATAAATAAAGAAATAATATTATGGATACATCATTTCCGCCCCAAATCACAAGTCGACCTTGACCCCCGGTTGATACTCTGCTAGAGGGTTTCCAGAAACATGAATAGCTGTGCGTACGGGGACAGGTCCGAAACCAACACAGTGTACGTGCCATTGACTTAGCAACTTTCAGTTTGGTATAGAGAATGAGTATATATGTATAATGAGTATAAAGAATACAGAATGAGCACAGCACATGAAATGATTATATAGAATGTGTACATGAAATGATTATATGGAATGTGTACGTTCAGTGCTTATGGAGAATGTGTAAATGGAATGATTATAGAGATTTGTGTACATTGAATGGTTATATAGAATGTGTTCATGGAATGATTGTATAGAATATGGTCATGGAATTGTTATACAGAATGTGGACCTGGAATGATTATATAGAATGTGAACATGGACTGATTATCTAGAACGTGGGCATGTAACTATTATATAGAATGTGTACATAGAATGAATATAGAATGTGTACATGGAATGATTATCGAGAATTAGTGCATGGAAGGATTACATATAGAATGTGTACATCTAATGAGCGAAACTTGGATTGCCGTGAGGCGACTGTTTAATCTCGTTTTTCTCAATTAAATGACCCATACAAAATATATAAAAAATTCTAATAATTCTTTTTTTATGCCTTTTAAAAAAAAAATACTTTATTATGTTCATATTCTAACGACACAACCACTTTTACACCGCAGATTTATTTCACTAACTATTTCAGAAAAAAACAGAATAAACTATGACACAGCGCACACGTCATGGTTGTTTCAAAAGAATCTCATCTAACGCAGATAAGGGGAAATTTTATTTCATGAAATCAGTGACATCATATTTCCTTCAGCTGCCCCCTTGAAAAACACGTAACAACTGATTTTAGGGGGGGGGGGGGGTCGGGTTTGGGCGTTTTGACTCACATTCAATAAAACATGTTGCCGTCGACAACGCGTCACTGTGCCAATTTTCAGCTCGATAGGTTGACGGAAAGTGGGTCAAGCCAGAAACACACGAACAAAAGCGAAGTTAATATAAATGATTTAAACATTTTACGCAATTAAGTGCCGTAAAGAACCACGAAGTACCCAAGAGAGAGAGAGAGAGAGAGAGAGAGAGAGATAGAGAGAGTACCTTTGTTACTTGCTATGCTGTACTGTAAGCTGATATAGTGTTTTTTGTGTGTGTTTGTTTCTGTATTCGAATTACAATTTGTATACAAATTTAATAGTATAATCGAATAGAACATTGCCCTTTGTCTTGTATTGCTGTATTCTGTGAAATTTGAAGACAGATTATATCTTCAAAGACATAACAGCACGTAGCAGTCTATTTGGATAGCAATTCTTTGTATGTGCTGGGGTTTTGGAAGGTGATTTTTCTTATGAAACGCCAGTGTTTAATGGTTCTAAATATTTATGTAGGCTTGTGGCTGCCATGACTGTGAAGCTAGCAATAGAAGAAATCTAAAATAAAACTTTTAAAATGCCCTGTGGGTCCATACTAATACACGTCAACATTGTGTCTGTATTACTACACGTCAACATTGTGGCTATATTACTGCACGTAAACATTGTGTCTATATTACTACACGTCAGGATTGTGTCTATATTACTAAAAGTCAGGCTTGTGTCCGTATTACTACACGGCGGCATTGTGTCTATATTACTACATGTCAGGATTGTGTCTATAGTACTACACGTCAGCCTTGTGTGTATGTTGCTACACGGCGGCCGTGCAGAGTCTAAGAAGGGCGTAGTTGAGTCTCCATTGTGTTTGAACAACAATACACCGCTCATGAACAACACTACTCCGCTCATGAACAACAATACACAACTCATGAACAACAATATACTCGTATTAAGTGTACCTGAAAGGGTGTTCCATTTTCCCCCGAAACAACTTCTTTAAATCTTTCTGGACTTTAAGCTTAAAGCTCACACTGTTCAAATCCCATTCTAGAGTCGGAAAGCTAAGCTCACACTGCTCAAATCTCATTCTAGAGTCGGAAAGCTAAGCTCACACTGCTCAAATCTCATTCTTGGGCCGGACAGCTAAGCTTACACTGTCCAAATCCCGTTCTTGAGTGGGACAGCGTAATGGACGGCCTTAAGTGTAGCCAGGGGAACCTCCTGAGGCCCTCGAGAAGTTTGTCACTGTTTCCGATGAGACTCCGACTTAACAATCATTCAACACCACATTTTCAAGCTAATGGAAGTTCGATTTAAACATGATTGTAGAGATTATCGCAGGTAACTCTTAGGTGTGCAAGCGGTAATAAGAGCCACTTTCATCATTAAATATGACTAGTTGTAACACTGGCCACGACACAGTTTTTGTGCCCATAAATGTTTGGATTATTTCTAGGCATATTCTTTGCCACTGAATGATAACATGGCCCCAGTTGTCCCCTATCACCTCCAGTTTTGGTTTCGGAAAGAGATCTACAGAGGTTTTTTTTAAAATTGTTATCCAAGCATGGAAAATAAAAAGCATCAGTTAGGTATATGAGTGGAAGGAAGTGGTATAACGCACACCAAAGACCTTCGTGAGATGGATGGATCATGGATAGCTCATAGTTTTATAGATAACATGCATGCTTCATTTCTAAACACGAAGCATATATCTTATTATTAGAAAAAAATGGTTTTGTCGAAGGATGTAATGGAAAATGTGTAATATTATTCTACACAAATAAAGGCTGGTGATTGAAGGACTGCGTCGAAGCTGTGTGAAGGAAACGGTGGAGCAAGGTATATGGAAGCTTGAAATAGAAAGACAGGATGATAAAAAGAGAACGTTTCGGCCAAGAGCCTTCTTCAGCGAACAAGGCAAATGAAGAAACAGCAAGAAATAGACAGTGGTTTAAAAAACAACAAAAAACTTTAACTCTTCGCCATTAATGGTATTGCAAGAAGTTGAATTTTTTTTTTAAACCAAGAGTACAGACAATAAAAGAATGTATGTTTATCTTTACTGTGAAAAAAATGTTAACGGATAAACAATATTTTCGAGTATGTAAAATATAATAAATGAAGCTACTTTCGTTTGACTTTTTAAGGTATAATCTTCAAGAAGAATTCCACACTCCTCCTACCCCCCCCCCCCCAACCAAAAAAAAAATTAAAAAACCATCATGTGTTTTTCCTCAAACATGATATCTGGCAGGCTGTGCATATAGGCCATGATGAAATTTTCACTTAAGGTTTTCTGGCACCGATCAAAATGATTTCAATAGGGTTTGTCATTTCTAAGACCGGAAAACGTCACATCGAATTACGTTGTGTAATGTCTATTTTTTTTTTGTGGACAATTCTTTCGTAAAACATAGCTTCTAACAATGTATTTCCGCAAATATAGGTCTGTAGCAGAAACAACAACTTGCTTGTAAAATCGAGCGTAAAAAAAAAGTTGTAAACACGTTTTCGTGTAGTTTAAGACCCTCTGTCCTTGCTGACATTAACGTAGAAGTACGGAACAGCTGTTGAGAGCGCTTGGCCAAACGGAATACCAGGATGTTTTATTAGTATCTTAATGAGTTTGGCCGCACTGTACGCCCTGACGTTCTATTAATGCATTCCCGCCATTAAATGCATGGCAAACCCTGTGATTTTTTACAACGCGAATAAATGAAGGCCGGGAAAGCTGACTCAATGTTATTCATGTATTCAATGAACGCTGGTCCGTTTACGTGTTCTCTGATCTGTGGACCATGAAAAATTCCAGCTTCTAGTTTCTCTGTGTTTAAGTCCACATTCGATGCGCACTGAATGCTTTATTCGAATCATTTACAAAACAGTTTTAGCAGACGTGCCTAGTTTGATCTATATTTGCAACAACAACAAAAAAAAAAAAAAGAAAAAAAAAAGATTTTATATCTTGTGTTGGTAAAACTAAAATGATTTTATTTATTTTCTACCCTGAACATCACATTTCCATCGGAGGCCAATCTTCTTTGCCGCNATATATATATATATATATATATATATATATATATATATATATATATAAATATAACTAAACGATGTATATAACAAAAACGTAGTATATCTTTTCAAAGACTAAAGAGCTGGCCTCGTACTCTCTTGTCATCTTGTGGCATTGACAGATTGGACAAAAGGCGCCGTTTCTTGACATTTATGACAAGGGCAGAGCTCAAACTAATATTTTGACGGTCGACAAAAAAGACACCAAACCCACTTGGCTCATAGTCTCGAGGGCCAATGTTCTAACAGAAAGTTTCTGATGTCATTGCATGATATTAAGTTCTTGTCTTTGTGTAGGGTGGTGGGTGTGGTGGTGATGGTGGTGGATGCAGTAAATCGTCCTTGCTTCTTCGATGAAATGTAATGTTAGTTACGGGCTGAAGTACATTCTTTTCCTTAAGTCTTGAAGGCAAGCATTCTTCGGCTCGGGCTAATGATTCCGAGAAGTTATGGATTCAAAAGGGAGGACGACTAGGATTATTCTTTAGTTAATTAAAATCATGATTTGCCTTCTCATGATTTTGCATTTATTTAGGTCATAAAGAAAAAAAACAAAGCTAATTTTTTTTCCCCTCGGGTCTAACAGTTTTAGAGTAGTGCGTAATATAAAATGGAAGTAGACATGTTTAATATAAGCCTCAACCCATTTAAAAAATAATAAGGTTTTTTTTAAATTTATCTCTTTTCAGCAATAGAGACCTTGTTTAAAGTAACTGTTTTATAAACTAAACAAAATATTTTGGAAGAACAAGATTTTAAAGAAAATATCTTAAAAAACCCGCAGCTGTTACGTAACTCCGATGCAATTAGTGGAATCGGCTCCCAAAATAACAATAGGAAAAGAAAAGAAATACATATCAAGGTACCAAGAAAAAATATTTTTGTTTTTTGTTTTTATTTTTTTCTGACTATGTAATTCATGACGTAATTCATTAGTCTTTTCTTTAAAAAAAAATCAAAAACGAATACAAAAAAAATCAAAAACGAATACAAAAAATATCCCATGACATCGCAAGAGGTATAATTTTTTTTTAAAGAACACAGCAGATCCGCCCATTTAAGACCATTATTTAACTAACAGTACGTTCAAAGTAAAAAAACAAAAAAAAAACAAAAAACAAAAAAAAAAAAACATTTCCCCTTTTTAAAGCTGCTAAACTTGAAAGTATTATAACCAGCGTATTTGAAGCTACGGCCAGCAAGGTGTCCTCCCTCCTCCTCCTCCCCCCCCCCCCCCCCCCCNACCTACTTGTTTGCGTCGTCTCTTACCCTGGACCAGGTCCATAACCCTCTTCTCCCTGGCCTGTGGTATGCGGTGCACGGGGGGGGGGGTCCGTCCCCCCCTCCTCCCCCCCACCCCCACTTCCATTCACGCACTGTTCAGGTCTCGCGTTCCCCTACTGCTCACGCCTCGCCTCGCGCAGAGAGCCCCGTGTTGAGAACCAGACGCGGCGACGAGGAGAGAGTGGGGAAAAAAAAAACTTAGAGAGAGAGGAAGAAAGAGAGAGAGGGAGAGAGAGAGAGAGAGGGGGAGAGATTGGGTTTTGGTTGAAGGAATTTAAAAAAAAAAACAGATTGGAAGTCTTTAAGAAAATAAGAAGAACAAAGAAGTTATAGAAAGTCATGGGGAGCTTTGCGATGTGGTCATTCCGAGTAATTTCGCCACGCCGAAGCCCCTAACCCGGGTAGCCGGCTTGAGGTGATCTTCCTAAAACACGATTCAGTCCAGCATTGGCATCTGTCGCCGTCTGAAGCCTGTAAGATATTATTTTAACGCATTTAGAGTCGTTCCTGTAGGCAAAGCCTGCGCGATCTTACTAGTTAAATCTCTCAGCCTTTGTGCAAAACGCTCGGGACGATGTCTTAAGAAAGAAACTCCGACCAGTGGATATAAAACCATGTCTTTCAAATCATTCTCAGATTACCGGAGCGCTTAGGGTTTGCTCTAAACGTGTTTGAAGCACTTCGAAACGATTTTTTCCCCCCTCTTCATGAAGCAACTGTTTGAAAAGTTTTAGACCAAACGCAGGAACTGTTTTACAAAAGGAATCGAGATTATCGAAACACGAAAATGGACTCTTGGAGTTGACTTTTTGGAGTTGACTTTTTGGAGTTGACTTTTTGGAGTTGACTTTTTGGAGTTGACTTTTGGAGTTCACCTTGGAGTAACTGCAAACCTGTCACGATTCAGTGGACATTACATCTGTCAGCCGCAGATGAGTTGTTTTTGTTTTGTTTTTGTTATTTTTTTTTTTTGCGGCAGAGGTGATTCTTATTAGTGTGTTCTCGTTTGGAGTTTCGCGCCAGGAAATTGTACGCGCCACATGTGGTAATACCTGGTCACGTCACGGTAAGCTATGATATTTTTTTAAATACTTTTTTGGTCAGGTTTTAATCTGGGGTGTTGAGTCAGGTGACTCCTGGTCCTATACCGGTTGCTAAGTGTTGCGCGGGGCTCATGTTGGGGGTCAGTTTGTCATAGTTTGTCATAGTTTGTCATAGTTTGTCATAGTTTGTCATACTATTCAGCATTAAATGATACTTATGACAAAATGCCATGTTTTTTTATTGTTTTTTTTTAGAACCGTTTTTTTTTTTTTGTTAAAATTAACACGTGTCTAATAAGCGTGTAACAGTATTTGGTTAAACTGAGAGAATTGTTAAATTGTTAACCACGAAAAAATAGTTTTTATTTTTTTTTTATTTTTCGTTTTGTGATAATTTTCTTAAGACTCATTAAATCATCACGATAAGTAGATCCGAAATATTGGCAGAGGGTGGGATAACACAGTGCGTCACGTTTCATAGGCGGGGTATATTCGTATCATGCTGGCTGGGATAATCGTTTTAGCTGTCGCAGTGGGGGGGGGGGTGTTGGGTGCCTTAATCTCACCTCTTCTTAACGATGTGTGCCTCAATCTCGCTTCTTCTTAACGATGTGTGCCTCAATCTCGCTTCTCCTTAACGATGTGTGCCTCAATCTCGCTTCTTCTTAACGATGTGTGCCTCAATCTCGCTTCTCCTTAACGATGTGTGCCTCAATCTCGCTTCTCCTTAACGATGTGTGCCTCAATCTCGCTTCTCCTTAACGCTGTGTGCCTCAATCTCGCTTCTCCTTAACGCTGTGTGCCTCAATCTCGCTTCTCCTTAACGATGTGTGCCTCAATCTCACCTCTTCTTAACTTAAGTGTTAAAGTATAGTTTTTCTCCAGTTGAATGTATTTATTTCTGTGAGAAAAAGCTTCCCTTTTTTTTCCTATGTTAATAATTTATTCGAAGACTGTATAGGACGTATTAAAAAGTAGATCTCTAGTTCATCTCAGAGATGAAACAAAACATACAATCTCATTACGTTAATTCATCCGGTTTTAATTCTTTCGCAAAGAATATTTTAAACTATTTTATTGCCTCGTTAAATTATTTATCTTTAAATTATTATTATTATTATTTTCGTTGGTGTAAATCTAATAAAAGAAAATTCCTGGAAGAGAAAAACAAGACATCGCGGAAACATGTATTTTCTGTTGGAGAGTTTTTTTAATCGAATTGTGATATTTAGCAAAGGGGTCGTGGTAACCCCCAACTTGTGATATTTAACAAAGGGGTCGAGGTAACCCCCACTTGCGATATTTAACAAAGGGTCGAGGTAACCCCCCCAACTTGCGATATTTAAAAAAGGGGTCGAGGTAACCCCCCAACTTGTGATATTTAACAAAGGGGTCGAGGTAACCCCCAACTTGCGATATTTAACAAAGGGGTCGAGGTAACCACCAACTTGCGATATTTATTAACAAAGGGGGCGAGGTAACCCCCAAATTGCGATATTTAACAAAGGGGTCGAGGTAACCACCAACTTGCGATATTTAACAAAGGGTCGAGGTAACCCCCCCAACTTGCGATATTTAACAAAGGGGTCGAGGTAACCCTCCAACTTGCGATATTTAACAAAGGGGTCGAGGTAACCCCCAAACTTGTGATATTTAACAAAGGGGTCGAGGTAACCCCCAACTTGCGATATTTAACAAAGGGGTCGAGGTAACCCCCAACTTGCGATATTTAACAAAGGGGTCGAGGTAACCCCCCAACTTGTGATATTTAACAAAGGGGTCGAGGTAACCCCCAACTTGCGATATTTAACAAAGGGGTCGAGGTAACCCCCAACTTGTGATATTTAACAAAGGGGTCGAGGTAACCCCCAACTTGCGATATTTAACAAAGGGGTCGAGGTAACCCTAACTTGCGATATTTAACAAAGGGGTCGAGGTAACCCCCCAACTTGTGATATTTAACAAAGGGGTCGAGGTAACCCCCCCCCCCCTCACCCAACGTGATGGCGGAAACATGAAATTTGTTTTGTCGAGAAGCGGCCAATGACCCGCTCAATTAGATCTAGACGGTTGTCAAATTGTTCTTAGAAATTTGAAGCCCGCTGGTCAGTGAAGCGGCACGTTTGACTTAAGTGTGTTTTTATATGTCTTAGACATTGGGATAACTGAGTGTCCGCAAAAGGGGGTAGGGGGTGGGGTGTGGGGCGGGTTGGTCTCAGTGATATTTCAGCAGAGGAGATCACGAGATGCCCCGTTCATTCATCCAAGGCGCTGTCCCGATGTTCGTATCGAAATCCCAAAATTTAAATCTGAACTTTGAACCCACATTCGATATTCAAATGCTCAGTAGATGAAATTGTTTGGTTTTTAATTCCTTAAATTCGTTAAGAGCAGTGATACGACTATTATTACCACCCCTCCCCCCACATGGGACGTCATTTGGGTAGGGCAGGGTGGGGAATTTGCCCCCCCCCCCCTCTTTTCCCTGAATTGGCAGATTTTATTTGAATTGATTTGTACTAATTTATTTGTACTGTGGTGCCCCCAGTTGTCCAAGCCGACTAAGTTTTGGGTTCCCCCCCCCCCCCCCCCCCCGAAAAACCCTGAAAAGACGCCCCTGACCCCATTCCCTTTAAAAAAAAATAACAATGTGAATTATTTAGTTAATGAGCTAAATTAATGAAATATATTGCATCGAATGAATAGTATAATAATAAACGATTCTTTGAAGAAAGGGGCATAAGGGATATTTCAGGAACAGAAGATATCAATCGTAGCTTAGTCACTCAATAACTGTCTTGTGTATCAGATTCGCCATCCAGATCTGTCTTTAACCATAGACCCCCCGTTCTTCATTGCGCTCAAAAGTTTCCGCAACCAACCGTCCGAACTGGAGATATTCCGTCGCTTCCGGTCGCGGTGCGCCCTGCCGGTAAGGGACGCTGACACGGAACACGGTGCCACTCCGACATCGCTGCGTGTATTTTCCTCAAACCCTCATACGGACGGAGCATGTGTGCAAACGGAATGAGCCGATCCAGAAAGCCAACTGCACCACGCACCATGCACCACGCTTCGCCAGACAAAAAACAAAACAAAACAGTGTGCACATATTTTTCTAAGGGCGACGATTACGACACAGCTTAGATCCGCTTGCGAGCGATTTCGGGGCAAGTGATCTAATGACGAGTCCAGAAGTTCGTCCTACCAGGCGTGTTAGGAAAAACACAAAAAATGTTTGTACTAAATAAACGGCTCCATGTTGAAATATATATATGAAAGCGATATAACAGTGCATTTAAGCTAACGTTTTTTTTTTTAAAAATCATTATTATTGTTTTATGAAAGTTCTAAATGCGTATAAAGGAGATTCATTTTAGCGGTTGGGCTCGAAGAAGTCTAAACTATTGCCGTAATTCTAAGACAGCGTGAAATTTTTAAAGAAGTTTTGAGAAGGTAGAAAGATTTTGGGGGTCCATTTCTTCTGCACATGATTGCACCCTCGATTATTTTGTGTAAAACTAAATCAATCGCATCACGGAGAGAATGCGTTTATGCCCCGCCCCCCCCCCAAACCGCACCCCCCAAATCTTTTTTTTTTTAAATCTAGATATTACATCAAAATTTTCGACAATGCACTCTAAAATTAGAGGCTGGCATGTTTTGTGTTCCTATTTCGGCCAGACGTACAGTTGGGGGACCACGATGGATGAAGCTTCCAGGGACCGATGGGGAGGTAATTATAAACGTGATGTAATTTGATTGTCGGTAAGGGGTTATCGACCGTGATCAGATTTTTTGGGAGGCCGTTCTTAACTGATCGACAGTTAGGGCCTGTTCTCCAGGTTGAAGGGGGAAGGGGGTAGGGTGGTGATGATGCTTTGGGGGGTGGGGTGTGAGGAGGCTTTTGGGCAACGGGTTGACCGGGTTGTAATGCGGTATTTCACATCTGTAGCATAGGACTGTACGGGCCATTACATAATAATATAGTTCACATAGACTGTTTGGACAAAGATGAGAAAGAGAAATATGAAATTATGGTATTAGACTAGCGCTATATAAGTGGAGAGCGAGAGAGAGACAGAGAGAGAGAGAGAGAGAGAGAGAGAGAGAGAGAGGGATAGATTGACGGAAAGAGAAAGAGTAAGAGAGAGAAAGAGTCGGAATGGACAAATTAAGTAACCGGTTCAATATGTTTGGCTAAGAAAAATTTCAGACAGAATTCGAAGTCCATAGTTTAATCATCGCATACACATTCCTTCCGGTCAGTTTCGGAACATTCAACCTGTCCCGTAATCCTGATCATATTATCCAGTGGAGCCCCGTAATCCTGATTATACGTTTCAGTTGAGTCCCGTAATCGTTTACAAATATCCAGTGGCGTCCAATAATCCTATTACTAATATCCTGTGGACTCCCGCAATCCTTATAATATTATCCGGTGGTGTCCCACAATCTTTTAATGCAGTCAGGATTTAGACGGGAAGAGAAAAAGATCATAATTGAGCTGCTTGTATCATTCCCATTTTCTGTTAACTTCATTCTTCGCTTTGTTCAAAGAAATAAAAAAAAAGAAGTAAATTGAAATGTTGTCAGTGAAAGAAACGGTAGACGAAACAATGACCAGCTGACGCGGGAGCATGTCCCAAGAGTTCCAATTAAATCTTGTGGTAGTTTCAAATAAAGAAACACAGGAATTCGTTTTTTTTTATTTTTTTTTTTACTAACATCCGGTGGTTGTGTCGTCGACAGCTTTGCGTAAAATGACAACTACCATCTGATTTTAGTAGTATGACGTCACTCCATCGCTAATTCACCCCCCCCCCCTCCCCTTCTTTTTTTTACGGATAAAGTTTGACAAGATGTATGTCGCAAAAGGCTACACAAGCTATAGAGTACTCACAAAAGCCAAGACAGTTATAGAGTACTCACAAAAGCCCAGACAGTTATAGAGTTTACACAAAAGCCCACACAGTTACAGCGTTCTCACCAAGCCCACACATATAGTTTACACTGAAGCCCAGACAGTTATAGAGTTCTCACAAAAACCCACACAGTTATAGAGTTTACACAAAAGCCCACACAGTTATAGAGTTTACACTAAAGCCCATACAATTCTCACAAACCTCGCCTAGTTATAAAGCTCTCGTCAATGCAAGCGCTTACTCCCCATCAAACATAGTAAATCGACGGGGCCCCAGGTTAAACGATGGAATATCCCCAGGTGTCGATCATAAAATTAGTGGCATCGTCGAGACCAGTGGTTCTCAACCTCCCAAATGCCGCGAACCTCTAATACAGTTCCTTATGTTGTGGGACCCCCAACCACAAAATTATTTTCGATGCCACTTCATAACTGTGGAGTGTATATGTTTTCCGATGGTCTTAAGCGACCGCTGTGAAAGGGCCGTTCGAACACCCAAAGGGGTCGCGACCCACAGGTTGAGAATCGCTCATCGAGATATTAAAAAAAACAACAAACAAACAAACAAAGAAACAAACAAAAATAATAGATTTTGTATGACATTTGATTTAGAACAAAAACAATTATTTTGGTGGGTGATGAAGGAAGTTGAGGATAACATTAACTATTCCTAAACATTGACGGACACATCGGACCACCACCCAACAGCCCCCCTCCCCCCACACACACAAACCAAAGCAAATAATAATTTTACAATTCTTGCTCTCTGCCTGAGGCACACCCCAAACTTTATCTATCTATCTATCTATCTATCTATCTATCTATCTATCTATCTATCTATCTATCTATCTATCTATCTATCTATCTATCTATCTATCTATCTATCTATCTATCTATCTATCTATCTATCTATCT
>CAXITT010000020.1:577474-610586 GCA_964033795.1 Lymnaea stagnalis
TTTTTTTCTTCTTTTTTTCCAACCCAAAATGTCTTTTTTTTTTTTTTTTTTTCCAAGTTAAGGGGCCGCTCACTAAGACGGCTGACCTTTTCAACTTGTCGTGTGCCTAGCTCAACTTATCGGCTGTTGCCAGTGCTTCGGAGTCAGATCCTGATTCTCTCCGGAGTCCAACAAAAAAGCATCGTTTTGAGGAGATATAATGTTAGACCCTGGCATTGAACTGCACCCCGCTGTCAATCTATTGGTTGTTTATGCAAAAAAAGAGTAAATATATATATATATATATATATGCGGAATCTTTACTAGATATAAAAAAAATTAAAAGTATATTTGTGTCATCTTTAATAAATATAAAAAAAATATATTTCTATCATTTTTACTAGATTTTAATTTACTATATATAAAAGTATATATGTATAATCTTTACTAGATTAAAAAAGGTTATTTGCTTGTCCAACAATTTGGAACGCCCTTCCTGTCGCTCTCAGAAACAACCAGACACTGGAGTCCTTTAAAACCAATTTAAAGACACACCTATTTCGCAAACACCTTCTGGGACGACTGTCAACCTTATTTTCCAGTTAATGCATAATGGCTGTGTTGCTTGGGGTTGAAATGGCTAGAAAGACTTTGCAATTGTATGCTAGTAATTAGATTGTGTAGTGTTGCGTTTGTTTTAAATGTGGTGAATTATAGATTTGTATTTTGTTGACTTTGTACCGCGCTTCGAGCCTTTGGGGATGAAGCATGTTTTTGAAATGAACTTTATTATTATTGTTATTATTATTAATCTTTACAATATAAAAAGTGTATGTGTTTAATAATCTTTATTAGATTTATTTTAACAAAATTATGTTTGTGTAATCTTTACTAGATTAAAAAGAAAGTATTTTGTATAATCTTTACCAGATTTCAAAAAGTATAGTCCATTTGTGTAATCTTTACTAGATTATTTGTGTAAGAGGATATATTAATAGCAGGGGTGCGTGTAACAATTGATATCACTATTTTAAATGATCGATTTCACACCCTACTTAAATGTCTTCTATGTAAGTTTTGGAGGAGTGTGGATGATGGCAAACGTGTGTGTGGGAGGGGGGGTGGTTTCAGGGTTAGGTTTGGGTGGATGGGTGGATGGTCACTGGAAGCTTTGCTGTCTACAAATTGTGTTTTGTTAAAGTAATGCGACGTATGATACTAGTAGCGACCGATCAGCCCACCTCCTGCGCTCAGCCCCCTTCTACACTCAGCCCCCTTCTACACTCAGCCCCCTTCTACACTCAGCCCCCTTCTACACTCAGCCCCCTTCTACACTCAACCAGGGACAAGCAACTTCCCCAAACTTCAAACGCGATTCGCTGCGATCGTTTAACTAGTAAAGATTATACAATTATATAAAAAAAAAACAACAAAAGTATGTCTTAAGAGCGCATCGAACGTTCTGAAAGAAACGGTCCTAGGAATAAGATGGCGTCATGTTTTATTTCCCAATCTTCAAATAAAAAAAAATGAATTATTTTATTTTTAAATGACTGTATTATATAATTCCCTCATCTTCCGAACTCGTCCCTACCCGCCATGACACCGGAAGCTGCGCAGAAGCGTCTTTTCTCCGGCGCGTACAGCTGGCCTTCGGTAAATTAGCACCGGCCGTCAGACGTACTTCCTAGACGGCGGTGACCGTGCGTCATTGCCCTCAGATTCGGATTGTTATTATCATTACATGGTGAGGTCGCTGAACCATTTAGAGAGAAATAAAATGTAACGATCATATAATGTATAACAAAAAAAAAACAAAAAGAAGATAATTGCACTATTAAACAGGGTTCTCGAACTGGTAGGTCTGCTCAGTGTTTTGAAAGAAAATCCAAGACATGGTCTGATCGATGCGAAACACAATCTGAGCCATTAGCAGTCCCCAAAAAGTAAATCTAAATTAACAAAAAATGGATTAGATAACATACCTACTTTAGATAACATCAAGTTATCGCTCATTATTAAAAAAAAAAGAATACTAATAAAATAAAATGTCCACGTTATAACGAAGTGTAGTTCGATTTGACATATATAGAAATCATCTTCAAGCAGGGCCGTCGCGCGGGATCTGCAACCCCACTGGCTGCTGCGCGGGATATCATATATTTATTGGGCCCAAAGTTGTGATGGGAGAGACATTTATGCTGTCATCTTTGGTTTCAGGGGCGAGGAGGGGGGGCATAACCAAAAAGTGGTAAGGGGGGTGGGGCTCCAAAAAGTCACGTGACGGCTCGGCGTAAAGTTTTTTTAAAAAAATGGTTATGTACTTCTTATAACTACTTGAATAATCTTTGGGGTGTGGGGTGAGGGGGAGGGGGTGAGGGGTTGAGTGGATTTTTGAAACACCCGCTGATTCAGTCACAGAGGTAAAAAAAAATCTTTCTGAACTCATCCTTCGGGCAGACGAAAGTGAAGACAATTAAGATACCGAACAACTTGAATGATCAAATACGCTATAAAAGTTAAACGTAATGACTCCGTATTGACTCCAAAAAAACATTGCCGTAAGGTAACCATATGCTCAATACGTGTAACACTAGTAGGTTGCCCGTATAACTCAATGCATGTAGTACTGGTGGGTAGCCATACACTCAATAAATGTAGCAGTGGTATGTTGCCCTATGCTCAATGCGTGTAGCACTGGTAGCTTGCCATACAATCAATACATGTTGCAGCGGTAGGTTGCCACACAATCAATAGATGTAGCACGGGTAGGTTGCCTTTGCTCAATACGTGTAGCATGGGTAGGTTGCCCTACACTCAATACGACACTCGACATCGCCAATTGACCTTAAGGTTATCAATTCCCAAGCAATGTCGGCCATAAAGGTTATCCCCGAGTGGTCTAATCTTTGTTTACACCACTAATATTCTCTCACATTTCTTTGGCGACATTTCTTTGGCGACATTTCATCGGCGACATTTCCCCGGCGGCCATCCCATCATTCCTGATGGTTTTATCGTGTCGGGGCAAAAAAAAAGGATGGGGGGCGAATATTATGCTCACTCTTGTGTGTGTGTGTGTGTGTGTGTGTGTGTGTGTGTGTGTTCTAATTACACTTATTTTTTTTATTAGATGTAAAATGTATTTTCTGTATTGGTCCAAATAAATGGACATTTTTGTTCATTCATAGGGCATATTTTTTTGGTTGAGTCCTGAAAAGCCGTGTTGTTTTTTCGCTGCTCCTTAAAAAAAATTTGGTCTGTAGGAAGACATCCGTGAAGGAATTGAGCGGCAAGAATAACTGTTGAGTTCTTGAGTGTGACTTCATCTTATCGTGGAGTAGTTGTAGAGTGTTTGAAAACCCAGCGCCCTCTCTCTCCCCCCCCCTAAGGCATCGATTCTTTTTTAACCCATGCTCACACTAGAAATCATTACATCTCAAAAAAACAAAAACAAAATAAGTTGATTTATTTTTTTAAAAAAATATTTTTGTTTACAATTTGTGTTATAGTTTGTTTTTTTTAGCCAAAGAGTGGGTGGGGTGGGGGAACTTACAATATTAGAGTGTTTTGTTACACGCTAAAAATGTATTTTTAATCGAATTAATTGCTTTATTTTTAATGTCCGTCGGTTGAGACATTGGATTCATTGCCTGACACTAACACATCAATGGATGCTGGTATCCTCTCATACTAATGGGGATTTATGATGGAGCTCAGAGTTTGTGTATTCAGGGTTTGGGTGGGGGGGGGTTGTTGGTGGGGTTGGGGGTTACAGCGTCGAAAATTCTTCAGTTTGACTCATAACGTTTAGACTTTATTAATGAAATGACAACATCTTCAGCGCGCGCGCCGATTACTGTAAGGCGTTCACGTGTTATGATCGAAATGTCTAGTTGTGTGACGTCAAATTCTTGGAATTGAAAGCCCAAGGAAATTACCAAAATGGCTGAAGACTTCTTTACTAAAAAAAAGTCCAGCCTTCTATCAACCTTGATGTCAACACATCCGTTAAGATGTGTTGTTTTTTGCACATCCCCTAGTTATACATCATGTTCCACGTGTACCGCAATTATTGTGACCCCCCCCCGCTCTTCCCTCAATCCACCCCCCACCTCCCAGTCACATGTTATTTCTACTGAGATCTCATCGTTGACTGATATGGACCTCGGGGTCAAGATGATCTCTTCCTGGTCTCCCCCCCCCCTGCCTTCCCCATCCCGTGGTCGTGTGTGTTTATGGCGAGCCGTTTTTTAGCCCCAGGGAAAGATCGTTTGTTGAGGGTATGGTCGAACCATGAAACAGATAAAAATAGGTACAGCTTTTTCGCTCGATGGTGAGTTTTGGAGTTCGTTACAGACACAATCTATCAAGCGAGATTTCGTGTTTCAACCTTGTTTATGATTTATAACGTCAATAAATAAATATTTTTTAAATAGTAAAAAAAAAAAAAAAAGAAAAGATAACAGTGCCTTAAGATATCGTGCATGTTATAGAATAAATAATAAGCATAGTTCTTCATCATTATATCAAGAGCAACCATCATTAATTGAAATAATTTTATGCTTAGAAAGAATTATCATTTAAGGAAAAAAGAACGCTATAATTTAATAAAAGACCTATCAATAAATAAAAGACCTATCAATAAATAAAAGACCTATCAATAAATAAAAGACCTATCAATAACTAAAAGACCTATCAATAAATAAAAGACCTATCAATAAATAAAAGACCTATCAATAAATAAAAGACCTATCAATAAATAAAAGAACTATTTCAGAAAGACAAAATATGCCATGTAACTAAGGTTATGTGCGGTATGGTACATACGAAAACAGAAAGTACCCAAAAGAGAGATTGTACCAACTCTAAATAACACGTTTTTGTTAAAGCCAGAGACATCTCGTTCATCAGCTTCTAACACATTTTGGCCATCAGTTTCAGGGATATTCTGGCAATCAGTTTCAGAGAATTTCGGCCATCCGTTTCAGAAACATCTCGTCCATCAGCTTCTCAGACATTTCGGCCATCAGTTTCAGAGACATCTCGTCCATCAATTTTTAGAGATATTTCGGCCATCTATTTCAGAAACATTTCGGCCATCAGTCTCAGAGATATTTCGGCCATCAGTTTCAAAAAAATTTCGGCCATCAGTTTTCAGAAACATCTCGACCATCAGTCTCAGAGATATTTCGGCCATCAGTTTCAGAAACATCTCGGCCATCAATTTCAGAGACATCTCGGCCATCAGTTTCAGAGACAGCTGGGCCATCAGTTTCAGAGACATCTCGGCCATCAGTTTCAGAGATATTACGACCATCATATTCAGACGTAACAGTTCTTTGCAACTATTTGGTATTAATGACTTCAATTATCCCCCGTTACATTTGACATTTCACCAACGCCAGCCTATTTATAGTACTGTCATCCCTCACCACTTCGCGCTTCGACTTTCGCGGCCCCACTCTTTCGCTTCCCCCCCCCCCTTCAAATATAACATGGATTCATTAAAAAGTTGATCCAGATAGTGATAATAATACAGCGCGCTCACGGCTGTCTGAGCCATTAATACACCACTGTATTTCAACATTAAAATTACTGTACGTACTAACTGAAGCCTTGTGTATTCGAGCAACACCCAGAGGGTAGAATAATGTTTTTGTTTTTTTTTGTTTTTTTTTAAAACCTATTTATATGGTCATGAACTGGGTTGTCTATACTCAGAATAAAAAAAGATTCAGTTGAAACATTAAGAACCGTACTTCGCTGAAACTCCCATATCGCGGTAGGGTCTGGAACTGATGGACCGGGTCGAACGAAGTGACGACTGTACTCATTTCTATACGTGACAGTATTCCAAAAACTAAAAATCTTAAAAGGGAAGCTGAAAAATTTTTCAGCCTCCAAGCTTGAGTTAATTTATCATTAGATTAGAACTGAGTGGTTCAGTGCGTGACGTCTCGGCTGTAGACCACTGGATGGTGGACATTTTTTAAGCAGTAGCGACAGTAGAAAAATACATTTTTTAATACTATTTAAAAAAAAGGCGAGCCTTAAGATTATTAGAAGTCAGGCGAAGAGTCCATTCATAACCATGGAGTGCCCTATGGTGACGCAGGGTCATAAGAGAAAGTTTCATTTACGTGTCTGGGAGCTATACTTTTAAATTAAATAATAACAATAATGATAATGATAATAATAATTATCATAATAATAATAACGATAATAATGATAATAATAATAGTAATAATAATAATGATAATACTTATAATTATAGTAATAATGATAATAATAATGATAATAATAATAATAACATCCTCCATTAAAAACAAATATGACTTTGCAGGCTTATATACATACATATATATATTTTTAATTTTGAAAATCAGGAACGAAAAAAAATATCAGGGATTTTTTAAACAGTTGACGCAACGCATGAACGAAATGAGTCTTTCAATAGATTCGTGCCATAATAACAGCCTTTCAATAGATTCGTGCCATAATAACAGCCTTTCAATAGATTCGTGCCATAATAACAGCCTTTCAATAGATTCGTGCCATAATAACAGCCTTTCAATAGATTCGTGCCATAATAACAGCCTTTCAATAGATTCGTGCCATAATAACAGCCTTTCAATAGATTCGTGCCATAATAACAGCCTTTCAATAGATTCGTGCCATAATAACAGTCTTTCAATAGATTCGTGCCATAATAACAGCCTTTCAATAGATTCGTGCCGTAATAACAGTCTTTCAATCGATTCGTGCCATAATAACAGTCTTTCAATAGATTCGTGCCATAATAACAGTCTTTCAATCGATTCGTGCCATAATAACAACCTTTCAATCGATTCGTGCCATAATAACAGTCTTTCAATAGATTCGTGCCATAATAACAGCCTTTCAATAGATTCGTGCCATAATAACAGCATTTCAATAGATTCGTGCCATAATAACAGCCTTTCAATAGATTCGTGCCATAATAACAGTCTTTCAATAGATTCGTGCCATAATAACAGTCTTTCAATCGATTCGTGCCATAATAACAACCTTTCAATCGATTCGTGCCATAATAACAGTCTTTCAATCGATTCGTGCCATAATAACAACCTTTCAATCGATTCGTGCCATAATAACAGTCTTTCAATAGATTCGTGCCATAATAACAACCTTTCAATCGATTCGTGCCATAATAACAGTCTTTCAATAGATTCGTGCCATAATAACAGCATTTCAATAGATTCGTGCCATAATAACAGCCTTTCAATAGATTCGTGCCAAAATAACAGCCTTTCAATAGATTCGTGCCATAATAACAGCCTTTCAATAGATTCGTGCCATAATAACAGCCTTTCAATAGATTCGTGCCGTAATAACAGTCTTCCAATAGATTCGTGCCATAATAACAGCCCTTCAATAGATTCGTGCCATAATAACAGTCTTTCAATAGATTCGTGCCAAAATAACAGCCTTTCAATAGATTCGTGCCAAAATAACAGCCTTTCAATAGATTCGTGCCATAATAACAATCTTTCAATAGATTCGTGCCATAATAATAGTCTTCCAATAGATTCGTGCCATAATAACAGCCTTTCAATAGATTCGTGCCATAATAAAAGTATTTCAATAGATTCGTGCCAAAATAACAGCCTTTCAATAGATTAGTGCCATAATAACAGTCTTTCAATAGATTCGTGCCAAAATAACAGTCTTTCAATAGATTCGTGCCATAATAACAGTCTTTCAATAGATTCGTGCCAAAATAACAGCCTTTCAATAGATTCGTGCCATAATAACAGTCTTTCAATAGATTCGTGCCAAAATAACAGCCTTTCAATAGATCCGTGCCATAATAACAGCCTTTCAATAGATTCGTGCCATAATAACAGCCTTTCAATAGATTCGTGCCATAATAACAGCGAAAGTTATCTAAGCACGGTATTATTGTCGGAAAGTTATCTAAGCACGGTTAATAACAGCCTTTCAATAGATTCGTGCCATAATAACAGCCTTTCAATAGATTCGTGCCATAATAACAGCCTTTCAATAGATTCGAGCTATAATAACAGCCTTTCAATAGATTCGTGCCTTTATAACAGCCTTTCAATAGATTCGTGCCAAAATAACATCCTTTTAATACATTCGTGCCATAATAACAGCCTATCAATAGATTCGTGCCATAATAACAGCCTTTCAATGAATTCGTGCAATAATAACAGCCTTTCAATAAATTCGTGCCATAATAACAGCCTTTCAATAGATCCACGCTTGGTTACGTTTCGTTGAAAAAACGAGATAAATATAAAAACGGATTATATTTACAAAATCATAGAACGGCAAGTATAAATATAACAGTACATAACAACAAAACGGTACTTAACAATATAACAGTACGTTTCAATATAACGGTACGTAACAATATAACTGTTTGTAACAATATAACGGTATGTAACAATATAACGGTATGTGACATTATAACTGTACGTAAAACTATAACGGTTCGAATCATTGTAACGGTACGTAAAATTATAACGGTACGAATCATTATAACGGTACGTAACAATATAACTTCCTCAGAAGCTTTTCCAGTGAGTAGTGGAGTAAAGCAAGGTTGCGTGCTGGCTCCTACTTTATTTGCAATTTTTTCTCCATCCTACTCCAGTATGCTTTTCAGAACAACAGCGAGGGAATATAGATCCACACTAGAGATGACGGCAAATTATTCAACATTGCCCGCCTTAGAGCTAAGACTAAAACAAGAAAGGTCTTGCTGCGGGAGTTCTTGTTTGCGGACGATGCCGCTTTGGTATCTCACACAGCAGACGGCCTGCAGAGCCTCGTATCCAGCCTTTCCGCTGCCTGCAAAGAGTTTGGCCTGAAAATTAGCCTAAAGAAAACTAACATTATGGCACGGGGCGCTGACTCCCTCCCCACTATCGCCATCGACGACTACGACTTGGATACTGTTGACAGATTCACATATCTGGGATCCAACATATCGAGCACCCTCTCAATGGAAGATGAGATAAGTGGAAGGATAGGGAAGGCCGCAACTGTTATGGCCAGACTGAAGAAAAGAGTCTGGTCAAACGCCAAACTCACAACAAGAACTAAGCTGCAGGTGTACCAGGCCTGCGTACTGAGCACACTCCTGTATGGATGCGAGTCGTGGACCACATACTCTAACCACGAAAGAAGGCCCAATGGCTTCCACCTCAGATGCCTGCGCCACATCCTTGACATTAAATGGCAAGACAAAGTCCCCAACACGGATGTCCTGTCACAGCCATGTTAATCCAAAGACGACTCCGCTGGCTTGGACACGTCAAGCGAATGCAACCTGGTCGCATACCAAAGGACGTGCTATACAGCGAGCTGGCGACAGGTAAAAGGTCAGTTGGATGGCCTCGTCTGAGCTACTTAGACATATGCAAAAGAGACATGAAGTCGGACGACATCGACATCTCAACCCGGGAGGAGCTGGCAGAGGATCGATCCTCATGGCGGGGCATCGTGAAGCCAGGATCACTACATGCCAAGGATCAAAACAGGGCGGAAACAGCTGCAAAAAGAGCGAGGAGGATGGTGGGTAAATACTGCTCCACCGCATTCGTGTATGGGAAATGTAACAGAGACTGCCATTCGAGGATTTGGTCTCACCAGCCACACCAAGAGCTGCAAGCAATAAAGATAATATATCGTCTCCCGCAGACGGAAAGATGCCATACAACTGCACGTAACCATATAACGGTACTTAACAATATAACGGTTTATTCCAATAATATTAACGGGACTTGTAGCTTAAGGTTCGTCTCACTCAGAAATCTATAATGTCCCACACAAACACACACACACACAAACACATACACACACAAAACCCACACACATACACACAAGTCACGAAGTTTGCCTTAGAATCAATAAGACCCCTTTTAAATGACACATTTAGTCCTTTCCATTTAAGACCCACCAACGCATGGTCATTTGACTATGGCAATCTAATAACATATGGAGAAAAAAATCCCATTGCATCACGTCCAGCAAAATGCCAGTGTATTTTATGATCTGAATGCCATTAGGTCATGTTTTCCTAGTATTTCTTTTAAGAATGTAATTATCTTTACCCGTGGTTATCAATGGCGTCATTGATTGCCATCTTAAGATAAATTATAGGGTACATGACAAATTGGTATCTTAGTTTATCTTCACGGTATCTCTGTCGTATCTTCTTGATGTCGTTTGTGTATCTTCATGACTATGTCTTTGTTGCATCTACCTCATAATTTTTTTAAGGGTGCATTTTTTTTTTTACAAATATGATTCAGGGACGTCATTGATGCGATTTTGATATAAATTATAGGGTACTTACTAAATTGGTATATTGGTTTATCTTCACGATATCTTTGTTGTATCTTCATTTTATCTTTGTATGTTCATGATTTTCATCTTTCGTAGCATCTCCCTTATATCTTTATTGTATCCTACTGGATTATTAAAAGCTACTTCCCCGAGATTCTCGCTGGTGCGGATTGATCGATAACCGATCAACGTATTTCTTTCCTTATTGCCTTGTGTGGAAACAGCTGCAAAGAAGAAATATATTTATGGAAACTATTATAACCGCCATAATGGATCTCCAAACATTATTGCACCGAACGAAACAAAATAATAATAAATAAAAATCTAATATTTGGAGGATTTATTATTTTTAAAAGGACATTGTGTTTAGCGGGCACTGTGCACTTTGTGCGTGCTTTAGTTGCATCTTTTATCTATGCTTGAAAATTGAGATTGCTTTCCATTTGAGACGTATGAAACCATTGAAGTCTGAACAATAACAAGGACACACATGGGTATACGATAGATTTTCTCATTCCATCTTCGTCATGCTCAGTTCACACGATCAAATTTCCGTCTAATTTCTTTTTGAACGCACTATTTAGTCAAACAAAATGGCGCGTTCCAAAAGAAATTTGACGCAAATTTGAAGCAAATCTTTGACGCCAATTGGATCGTGTGAGCTGAGCATTAAGCCGTCAGAAAGTATGCGTCCCTCAATCTTTGAGAATTTGCCAAGCGTGCTCTCGCGGGTGTTATTAAATCAAATAATCACCCTTAAAGGCCAAAATCGTCATTGTGGATGTGAGGTATCATGATATATCACGTGTCAGGTATCATGATATATCACGGCTAATGTTTAATTTTTTTTTATTTGCGCTTGGTGAAATAGTTTAAATGTCTCGAGTTCAAATTTATTCTTGATAAAAAATAGTTATCCTAATCATAACGTTTGTCCACACGTTGGAAAATGAATAATTAACAATTTATAAAACGTTTGTCCACACTTTGGAAAATGAATAATTAACAATTTATTAAAAAAACAACAACACACATCCACGTTGTTGGATCAATAACATGAATTTTACTTTATAATGCTTAGGATTCCGGGGACCCAGGTTTTCGTAAGAAATATGACACAAAAATGGCAAAAATGAGTGTGAGTCAGCCAATAGTGTTTCTAATGCCCCATTTGTTGAACAAATCATAATAATGAGACTATTCATGTGGGTGATATAAGGGGGGGGGAGGGGGGGGTTGGAAGGGGTCGTCAAAGGAGCTAATGATTTTTTAACTGAGATACCATTTATGGTTAAGTACACTACCATTTGACAGCTACCATCTGATTGCTAAACCATAGAGTTACATCCCATTAACATTCTTGTAATTTCTTTTTTCCCNCCGGGTTTTTCATACCTTCAGTCGCCCCCCCCCCACCCCCCCCCCCCAACCTTGTAATCTATTTGCACCATCTTTGTGTGACATTGACATTGGCAATGCGTGGCCTTGTGCTGATGAGTTAGACGACGACCCCTGTCTGTATCGCCGACATTACCAAGGGGTCATAATGGATTCGATGCAAATGATGATAGTGTTTGCAGTAGACCTGAAGCTGGGGAGATTTCTCTCGCTGGTTCGCTTGCCGTGGTTCTCTGCTTAGGCAATATTGTGGTTTTTTTGTAATGTTATCGCAAGGGTAATGTCGTAGCCGGCGTAATGTTATTGGTGACGTAATGTTATAGGTGAGGTAATGTTATTCCTGGGGCAAATGTTATGCTGAGGTAGTGTTATGGCTGGGGTAATGTTATTGCTGCCGTTATGTTAATGATGGAGTAACTTTATATTCATCATCGCCTTTTGACCTTTCGAGTTCCTTTTGGAACATTTGGCCTTGTCACAATACGATAATATTCATGGTCTCTTGCCAACATTTCTATTTATTCCCAACTCTTTCATGTTCTCTCAGCCTCATCCAGCGCACTGCGCCTCCATGTTCTCTCAGTCTCATCCAGCACACTGCGCCTCCATGTTCTCTCAGTCTCATCTAGCACACTTCGCCTCTATGTTCTCTCAGCCTCATCCAGCACACTGCGCCTCTATGTTCTCTCATCCAGCACACTGCGCCTCTATGTTCTCTCATCCAGCACACTGCACCTCTATGTTCTCTCAGTCTCATCCAGCATGCTGCGCCTCCATGTTCTCTCAGTCTCATCTAGCACACTGCGCCTCCATGTTCTCTCAGTCTCATCTAGCACACTGCGCCTCCATGTTCTCTCAGTCTCATCCAGCGCACTGCGCCTCCATGTTCTCTCAGCCTCATCCAGCACACTGCACCTCCATGTTCTCTCATCCAGCACACTGCGCATCCATGTTCTCTCAGTCTCTTCCAGCACACTGCGCCTCCACGTTCTCTCAGCCTCATCCAACACACTGCGCCTCCATGTTCTCCTAGCCTCATCCAACACACTGCGCCACTATGTTCTCTCAGCCTCATCCAACACACTGCGACTCTATGTTCAGAGTAGGTCGTGTGACCGCCTCCATGTTCTCTCAGTCTCTTCCAGCACACTGCGCCTCCACGTTCTCTCAGCCTCATCCAGCACACTGCGCCTCCATGTTCTCCTAGCCTCATCCAACACACTGCGCCACTATGTTCTCTCAGCCTCATCCAACACACTGCGACTCTATGTTCTCTCATCCAGCACACTGCGACTCTATGTTCTCTCATCCAGCACACTGCACCCCCATGTTCTCACAGTCTCATCCAGCATACTGCGCCTCCATGTTTTCTCAGTTTCATCTAGCACACTGCGCCTCCATGTTCTCTCAGTCTCATCCAGCGCACTGCGCCTCCATGTTCTTTCAGCCTCATCCAGCACACTGCGCCTCCATGTTCTCTCAGTCTCTTCCAGCACACTGCGCCTCCATGTTCTGTCAGCTTCATCCAGCACACTGCGCCTCCATGTTCTCGCAGTCTCATCCAGCACACTGCGCCTCCATGTTCTGTCAGCTTCATCCAGCGCACTGCGCCTCCGTGTTCTTTTGGGGTTCCTTCTGTTTCATTTACCCCGGGTGTTCCACTCTAGGGACTGTCTTAACTCTGTTGGTTTTTGTCTTTGCGCGAGGGTGCGTCCTATCCATCTCCATGTTCCTTCCAAGATTAGGTTTTTCTATTCATTTGTGTCCACACCGCTCTCACAGCTTGATGGTTTCAACCTCATCATGCCACTGTATTCCCCATATATATATATCACAGGTGTCCGCTGATGAAGGTCTGGATTCTGTTGGTCGTAGTAGTTTCTGTTGTTCTCTATGTTTTTATACCCGTACAATAAAACTGCTTTTACAGTCGGAGTTAAAATTTCTTATAACTTTTGGTTGATTTAGGATGATTTCCAGACTGGTGTTAGATGGGAGAATCCCTACCATAAGTATCTATTATGTCCAGTGTTCCTACTGATCAGGTGGATTTAGGGCGTCTGATGGATGGGTCAGTTTAGCTCTTATTTTTAAAAAGAAAAATATTCTCTCCATCTCCCAAGATTGTCGTCTAAGAAAGAAAGTGGATTACTCGTTTTTCCCGTACTGGTGCGTAGTAGTTAAGTTTTCTTGCGACCCGAGAGTTTAGTTATTTTTAACAGCTGTTTGCTATCTCCCTTTCCTGCTGCTGCGTCTTCCTCCTCTCCTGCTTGATGACCAGAGTGTATTCGCTTATAATTTCTAAGCATTTTAGTGATCTCTTTTTGAAGCCTTGTGATGTTCCTGTTCAGCAGGTTGTTTATGTTCTCTTGTTTTGACTTGGTTTAATGTTTGCTTTGCATTTTTTGTTTGCTTTGCATTTTTTGTTTCTATCTTCCCTTCTCCGCTATGTCTCGCTTGGTGCATGGCATAAGAATTAGTTTCACGTTCCCATACTTTTCTTGGAAGTGATTAGTGAGCCCATGTTACGGCAGTTCCATTCAGTTGCAGCGCAGGGAATCGGGTTTAAAGGGCAGACACGTTTTGTCTGGGTGCTCTGGAGTTTGTCGAGGTCAAATCCGGTGCTCTTGTTCGTTTATGGTGTACGGTTCGCAATATTTCTTTTGACTTGGCCACCACCAGATGGTGATCTGATCCACCAGATGGTGATCTCACCCAATATCTGCTCCTCGGCTGCCACCAGATGTAAGATCTGACTCAATATCTGCCACTCAGTTTAGTTTCTCCTGATTGTAGTCTAGTTTCGCATGATTTTGGTCTAGTTTCCCCTGATTGTAGTCTAGTTTCGGCTTTTTGTAGTCTAGTTTTGCCTGATTTTGGTCTAGTTTCTCCTGATTGTAGTCTAATTTCGCCTGATTGTAGTATAGTTTCCCCGATTGTAGTCTAGTTTCCCCGATTGTAGTCTAGTTTCGCCTTTTTGTAGTCTAGTTTTGCCTGATTTTGGTCTAGTTTCTCCTGATTGTAGTATAATTTAGCCTGATTGTAGTCTAGTTTCCCCTGATTGTAGTCTAGTTTCGCCTTTTTGTAGTCTAGTTTTGCCTGATTTTGGTCTAGTTTCTCCTGATTGTAGTATAATTTAGCCTGATTGTAGTCTAGTTTCCCCTGATTGTAGTCTAGTTTCGCCCTTTTTGTAGTCTATTTTTGCCTAATTTTGGTCTAGTTTCTCCTGATTGTAGTCTAGTTTCCCCTGATTGTAGTCTAGTTTCCCCTGATTGTAGTCTAGCTTCCCATGATATTAGTCTAGTTTCGCATTTTTGTAGTCTAGTTTCGCCACCTCTTTAGCAGCTTGGTCGCATCTACCCGGTTCTTGCAGATTTCGGACATGTCATGTTCCCATTTTGATTTAGTGCCTTTTGGATTAGAACGGTTTTTTTTTAAATTTTCATTCTTCATCGGCTTAAGTAGGGTGGTTGGCCTTGTGGGATTCTTGTGACTTTCCCCGCACTTCTTCATTGATCTCCTTTTGTGGAGCTCTATTCTCACCGTTGACTCTATTGTGTTGATTGGCCTGTTCTTTGGTTTCTGTAACAATGGGGCAGGCGGGTGTGGGGGTGGATTTCTATTGGCAGGTTGGGAACCTATCACGCAACCATTGGGGTCTGGGGGTGGTGGATGCGGAGGAAAGGGGGGGGGGGAGAGATTCACCTTTTGTCTGGTCTGTTTCCTAATAGACATATCCGACTTGGTATGACCTGCCAGGATCGAACTGCTCCCGCCGGGATAGCTCTGAGGGTCATTGGGACTAGCAAGCTGTCACGTCCAGCCAAGTTTGCGCGCATCCGGTGTCAGGGTAATTTTATTACCGAGGTTTTAAAAAAAAAATATTTCTCGGGTAACGCCACGGAGGACGTAATGGTAATCGGCTCTTTCATGGGGTAATGAGGGCGGAAAATTACATCTGCCTGTACCGACGCTAAGACCTATGAGACGCAAAGAGTCGTGTCGTTGCTTCTGGGGTTTAGACTGGCGTCTGGGCTTAACAATCTCGGTAAGCTGATCACAGGTCAGTTCTCCCACAAACCAGATGTGTAAAGCTTTTTAAAATCATTTATATCCGAAATTCAATTTGCTCTGACCAGTTGAACTTAAAGGATGTCACAAGGTCATACTCCCCCCCCCCCCCCCGATTAAGTTTTCTCTAAAATTTATAGGTAACAACTGGTCAAGCAGATACGAAATCTATTAACAAACGTTTGTTGAGGCGGTAGTGATTAGTACAGAATTATGTCTCACAATGGACCACATGAATGGATATGCTGTTTTTTTGAGCAGATATTCATCGCATGTAGTTTATCTCCACCACGCACGCATACATACACACATACATACACACATACATACAAACGACCTCTTTAAACATTTGCACCAGAAATGTTTGATGTCCAATCAGCATGCTATTGGGCGCCCATTCCCTGCATTAGGCGCTAATGATGGGTCAATATTGATCTTAATGACAATTATCTCAATGCATCATTTACCCCCACCCCCTTTCCTACCAACATTATCCACCAGCCACCCCTCCCCCCCCCTATCCATTTTTTTCCCCAAAGGTAATTTTGCTTCCGCTCTGATCTGGTGTGCTGCAATTATTTACCCAAACCAAGCATGGAGGAGTTTTACTGCTCTCGTCTAAAGCAAGCCATCAGACCCACTCGCGGCAGTAACATATCAATATTAACAGGCCCTAACGCGAATGAAATATTACGCCATTTAAAAATCATTTAATGGTTGGTGTAAACAGCGACATCGAACGTCTAAACCCCAAAATGTTGACTCGTGTTGAAAACAAAAAAAAATGACCTGCGTGTCACCGTAGTCGTGTTGAAACCTAACAAAAATGATCTGTACCTCACCGTAGTCGTGTTGAAACCTAACAAAAATGACCTGTGTGTCAACGTAGTCGTGTTGAAACCTAACAAAAATGATCTGTACGTCACCGTAGTCGTGTTGAAACCTAACAAAATGACCTGTGTTTCAACGTAGTCGTGTTGAAACCTAACAAAAATGATCTGTACGTCACCGTAGTCGTGTTGAAACCTAACAAAAATGACCTGTGTGTCAACGTAGTCGTGTTGAAACCTAACAAAAATGACCTGTGTGTCAACGTAGTCGTGTTGAAACCTAACAAAAATGATCTGTACGTCACCGTAGTCGTGTTGAAACCTAATAAAAATGATCTGTACCTCACCGTAGTCGTGTTGAAACCTAACAAAAATGACCTGTGTGTCAACGTAGTCGTGTTGAAACCTAACAAAAATGGCCTGTGTGTCAACGTAGTCGTGTTGAAACCTAACAAAAATTACCCATGTGTCACGGTAGTAGTGTTGAAACCTAACAAAAATGACCCATGTGTCACGGTAGTCGTGTTGAAACCTAACAAAAATGACCCATGTGTCACGGTAGTCGTGTTGAAACCTAACAAAAATGACCCATGTGTCACGGTAGTCGTTTTGAAACCTAACAAAAATGACCCATTTGTCACGGTAGTCGTTTTGAAACCTAAGAAAAATGACCCATGTGTCACGGTAGTCGTGTTGAAACCTAACAAAAATGACCCATGTGTCACGGTAGTCGTGTTGAAACCTAACAAAAATGACCCATGTGTCACGGTAGTCGTGTTGAAACCTAACAAAAATGACCTATGTGTCACGGTAGTCGTGTTGAAACCTAACAAAAATGACCTACTTGCGCCACTAGACTCGTGTATTGATCATGGTTTTCACTTCTGCAATTCACTTACTCTATTATACAAACACCATGTTCCCCCATTCCTTAATCCAATCCTTTCCATCCTTCCACAATCCCACCAATACCTAGTCCAATCCTTCCACAATCCCACCAAAACCCATTTCAGTTGTTTCCCATCCCACCAACACCTAGTCCAATTCTTTCACAATCCCACCAACACCTAGTCCAATTCTTTCACAATCCCACCAACACCTAGTCCAATTCTTTCACAATCCCACCAACACCTAGTCCAATCCTTCCCAAATCCCATCTATGCCTAGTCCACTCCTTCTACATTCCGACCAGCACCTTAGTTCAATCTCCAGACCTATTTTTACCGCCACCAAGTGTCGGGGGGGGGGGGGGGGGGGGGAGGGATGGGAGGGATCCCAAGAGTGGACTGTAAGTCGAGCGGGCCATTTTGGTGGACCTCAGCGGTAATCCGCCGTCACTCCCGACGATTTCACCACAGCTCAGAGGCGCTCCCCTCGGAGATGACCCCGCTGATAAGGAAACGCCCAGTGTTTGTTGAAAGCGAAAACGACCGATCTACCTACTGGATAAACGCTGCCGGAGGCACGCTGTACCATTCAAAGCGACGCCTTATCGAGCACGGATCTTTCGGGGGGGGGGGTGTCCGAATCAAATGTCAACGCAACTGTTATTGGTTAGAGATTATGGTCGTGACGTCGTTAATTTGTTTGACCCCCACGAGATGGAGGTGAAAATCTGGGGGGTCAGATTGTAGGATCTAATTTTGTACTGCGAGGAAATCTTTGGGGTGACGTTCATGGCGACGTTGAGAAAAAGAAAAAGAAAAAGCCGAACTGTTTTCATGAGGGATCCTTTCCCCAGTTGTCTAGACCAGTCATTAATACATGAGGTGACGTTGCTGTGGTTGGTATGAGGTGACGTTGCTGTGGTTGGTATGAGGTGACGTTGCTGTGGTTGGTATGAGGTGACGTTGCTGTGGTTGGTATGAGGTGACGTTGCTGTGGTTGGTATAGGGATACGTTTCTTTGCCACCATCGTCCCATGAAAAAAAAAAAAAAAAAAACATCCGAAAATGCCACCCCCCTCAATTAATATGAGGAGAAAAAAAAAGTGCCACATTGGCCGCTCCCCTTCCAAGACCCCTTTCCACGCCCCTGAATATATGCACATGCAACCGCCTCAGTTTGCATGTTGACAATGATTAGTACAAGACAAAGGTGCTTTGAAGCAATAATACAAGAAGGGCGGTATTGTTTAGAAGAGCTAAACGTTGAGGGCGTCCCAGATCAGTGCGTAGTGGTAGTTTTTAGCCTCGCTGCGTGGTGTTATCTTGAAGCGCCAGTACGAGGTGGTACTTCTGAGCTTCGGTGCGTGACAGCAGCTATTAGCGTCAGTCCGGTTCAGCAGTTTTCATCGTCAGCCTGACTCCACTGGTCAGGCACAGAGTCGCAGAGCGCCAGTCATGCAATTGTAGCCGCCTCCACTTCATTTGAAAAGCTACTTCGATTTTTTCGAAGATCCAAGAAATATTTTTTTTATTTAAAAAATTTGATTGCGTAACATTACATTAAACATTACATTTCGTTTATTCTTCTTGTAGATACCCCTCCCCCTTCCCCCTCCCCCCTTCCTCAACCCCCTTCCCTCAACCCCCTACCACTTCCCCCCAAAGCCCTACCCCCTCCTTCAAACCCCCAATCTTTATTATTTTTTTTTGTCCACGTCCCAGCTCACACGGATCCTTTGATAGAAATTCTATGCAGGATTATGCCAGAGTTTAATGCCATCAAGCAACTTCAAACCCCCAATCTTTATTATTTTTTTTTGTCCACGTCCCAGCTCACACGGATCCTTTGATAGAAATTCTATGCAGGATTATGCCAGAGTTTAATGCCATCAAGCAAATGATGGAGAAACGAATCTTGTCGAGCAATGATGAAAGGGTTCTCCCCCAGTCTTTGGCGAGAGACCGAAATCAGATGAAAATCATAGCTGCGGGTAACATTTGAAACGGATACAATCGTAGAGATTCCGCTGGGATGAACCCCGATGCCGTGGCGAATATTCTGGTTTAATGAATACCGGTGAACATTGTGGAAAAAAAAAAAGGTGGGGGGGACGCACGGGAATTTAAGGTGGGTGCTCACGATGAAGCCAGATTATTGTGTCCGTTGTTATTACGCTTTGGAAACAACAAAAAAAAAAGGCTTCCGGGCATTTGTTTCAAACAAAGAAAATGAAAACAAAAAACAATAAAAAAAACAAAAAATTAATTTAAAAAGCATTCGCATTTTTTAATTGCGCCACATTGTGAACCAGGGATAAGGGATCACGGTTGATGGCGCCTTGTTGCCTTATAAAACTTTGAATACTTTTTTTTTCAAAAAAAAAAGCTTGGCCATTTTATTTGTAATATTATCCATCAGTACAATCCGGCCAAACCATTGATGCACTCAATCCGGCCAAACCATTGATGCACTCAATCCAGCCACACCATTAACGCACTCAATCCAGCCACACCATTGATGCACTCAATCCAGCCACACCATTGATGCACTCAATCCAGCCACACCATTGATGCACTCAATCCAGCCACACCATTAACGCACTCAATTCAGCCACACTATTGATGCACTCAATCCTGCAACACCTTTAACGCATTCAATCCAGCCACACCATTGATGCACTCCCTACAGCCACACCATTAATGCACTCAATCCAGCCACACCATTAACGCACTCAATCCAGCCGCACTATTGATGCACTCCATCCAGCCACAATATTGATGCACTCCATCCAGCCACACCATTAATGCACTCAATCCAGCCACACTATTGATGCACTCAATCCAGCCACACTACTGATGCACTCAATACAGTCACACCATTAACGAACTTAATCCAGCCACACCATTAACGCACTTAATCCAGCCACACCATTAACGCACTTAATCCAGCCACACCATTAACGCACTCAATCCAGCCACACCATTAACGCACTCAATCCAGCCACCCCATTAACGCACTCAATCCAGCCACACCATTAACGCACTCAATCCAGCCACACCATTAACGCACTCAATCCAGCCACACCATTAACGCACTCAATCCAGCAACACTATTAACGCACTTAATCCAGCCACACAATTAACGCACTCAATCCAGCCACCCCATTAACGCACTTAATCCAGCCACACCATTAACGTACTCAATCCAGCCACACTATTAACGCACTCAATCCAGCCACACTATTAACGCACTTAATCCAGCCACACCATTAACGCACTTAATCCAGCCACACCATTAACGCACTTAATCCAGCCACACCATTAACGCACTTAATTCTGCCCCATAACCTTAACCCATTTACCGAAACACGTGTGGCCCTAAAAAATCGACAGATCGATCTGAGATCTACACAATCTCGCCAAGCCATTCGATGAAACTACACCATCGCAACACACGCACCTGTTATATGTCACAGGCACACAATCTCGCACATAAACAACCCCGTGAAATTTCTCACATCACGCACATACACACACGCCATGTGCACACGCACATACGCACACGCCATGTGCACACGCACATACGCACACGTCATGTGCACACGCACATACGCACACGTCATGTGCACACGCACATACGCACACGCCATGTGCACACGCACATACGCACACGCCATGTGCACACGCACATACGCACACGTCATGTGCACACGCACATACGCACACGCCATGTGCACACGCACATACGCACACGTCATGTGCACACGCACATACGCACACGTCATGTGCACACGCACATACGCACACGCCACGTGCATGTTGCAGCCGCAAACTCTCACCCTACCATCTCGTGAAATGACAGAACCCCTCACCCACAAGTCAATGAAATTGCACAACCACTTCAATCTCACAACACACCCGTGGCGTTGACACCACCCCCCACCCACACGCCCACGTCAGGTACATCGCACACCATGACAATCGAGCCAAGCAACAACAGAAAACACCCCCTACCCTCTCCCTCCCCCCTCACAGACCTCCTCCACCCACATCTATCTCTCTACACTCACGTAGCCACTCACATGTGAGATGTGCATGATTTAAATTGATTCTGACGTTTCTCTCTCTCTCTCTCTCTCTCTCTCTCTGATAAAGCGGATCGCGTCTTTCTGCCCTTTCCCCCATTGTTTACAATAACGCCATCTGAAATTCCAGATAAATTACGGCATTTCAAAGTTTTCAAAGGCGCGTGCTGGTCTCGCGTTTCTCCTTAAATGTCAATACTGTAAGCCGAGACCAATCTTCTTTTATTCAAAAACCACTCAAATTTCTGGAAGGCGTCTATTGCCATATCACTTATAAAATGGTGATGTATATTTACAGGAAAAGATGAATCATTAGGATGTTATTTTCCTGCTTCTCTTACAAATGATAAAAAAAAGTTTTTAATTGTTACTAGTATCCTGTCAAGGATTGTTCGTGTTTTTTTTTTGTTCTTGTTTTTTTTTTTGTGTGTGGCTGCGTGTTTGTTGCTGAGAGTATTTGTGTAGCTTTTTCTATTTGCTTAGTATTTTGTGACGTATTTAGGTTATGGGAAAAGACGTTGTTGGGTGATATGTTTTAGTAGCAGAAATGGAGTGTTAGTGACGGAGTATTAGTAATGGAGTGTTAGTGACGGAGTATTAGTGATGGAGTGTTAGTGATGGAGTGTTAGTGATGGAGTGTTAGTGATGGAGTGTTAGTGATGGAGTGTTAGTGATGGAGTGTTAGTGATGGAGTGTTAGTGATGGAGTGTTAGTGATGGAGTGTTAGTGATGGAGTGTTAGTGATGGAGTGTTAGTGATGGAGTGTTAGTGATGGAGTGTTAGTGATGGAGTGTTAGTGATGGAGTGTTAGTGATGGAGTGTTAGTGATGGAGTGTTAGTGACGGAGTGTTAGTGATGGAGTGTTAGTGATGGAGTGTTAGTGATGGAGTGTTAGTGATGGAGTGTTAGTGATGGAGTGTTAGTGATGGAGTGTTAGTGATGGAGTGTTAGTGATGGAGTGTTAGTGATGGAGTGTTAGTGATGGAGTGTTAGTGATGGAGTGTTAGTGATGGAGTGTTAGTGATGGAGTGTTAGTGATGGAGTGTTATTTATGGAGTGTTAGTTATGGAGTGTTAGTGACGGAGTGTTAGTGACGGAATGTTAGTGATTGAGTGTTAGTGATGGAGTGTTAGTGACGGAGCATTAGTGATGGAGTGTTAGTGATGGATTGTTAGTGATGGAGTGTTAGTGACGGAGTGTTAGTGATGGAGTGTTAGTGATGGAGTGTTAGTGATGGAGTGTTAGTGATGGAGTGTTAGTGATTGAGTGTTAGTGATTGAGTGTTAGTGATGGAGTGTTAGTGACGGAGTGTTAGTGATTGAGTGTTAGTACCGTAGTGTTAGTGACGGAGTGTTAGTGACGGAGTGTTAGTGACGGAGTGTTAGTGATTGAGTGTTAGTGATGGAGTGTTAGTGATGGAGTGTTAGTGACGGAGTGTTAGTGATTGAGTGTTAGTGATGGAGTGTTAGTACCGTAGTGTTAGTGACGGAGTGTTAGTGATGGAGTGTTAGTGATGGAGTGTTAGTACCGTAGTGTTAGTGATGGAGTGTTAGTGATGGAGTGTTAGTGACGGAGTGTTAGTGATGGAGTGTTAGTGATGGAGTGTTAGTACCGTAGTGTTAGTGATGGAGTGTTAGTGATGGAGTGTTAGTGACGGAGTGTTAGTGATGGAGTGTTAGTGATGGAGTGTTAGTACCGTAGTGTTAGTGATGGAGTGTTAGTGACGGAGTGTTAGTACCGTAGTGTTAGTGATGGAGTGTTAGTGATGGAGTGTTAGTGATGGAGTGTTAGTGACGGAGTGTTAGTGATGGAGTGTTAGTACCGTAGTGTTAGTGATGGAGTGTTAGTGACGGAGTGTTAGTACCGTAGTGTTAGTGATGGAGTGTTAGTGATGGAGTGTTAGTGACGGAGTGTTAGTGATGGAGTGTTAGTGATGGAGTGTTAGTACCGTAGTGTTAGTGACGGAGTTTTAGTGACGGAGTGTTAGTACCGTAGTGTTAGTGATGGAGTGTTAGTGATGGAGTGTTAGTGACGGAGTGTTAGTGATGGAGAGTTAGTGATGGAGTGTTAGTACCGTAGTGTTAGTGACGGAGTGTTAGTGACGGAGTGTTAGTACCGTAGTGTTAGTGATGGAGTGTTAGTGATGGAGTGTTAGTGACGGAGTGTTAGTGATGGAGTGTTAGTGATGGAGTGTTAGTGATGGAGTGTTAGTGATGGAGTGTTAGTGATGGAGTGTTAGTGATGGAGTGTTAGTGATGGAGTGTTAGTGATGGAGTGTTAGTGATGGAGTGTTAGTGATGGAGTGTTAGTGATGGAGTGTTAGTGATGGAGTGTTAGTGATGGAGTGTTAGTGATGGAGTGTTAGTGATGGAGTGTTAGTGATGGAGTGTTAGTGATGGAGTGTTAGTGATGGAGTGTTAGTGATGGAGTGTTAGTGATGGAGTGTTAGTGATGGAGTGTTAGTGATGGAGTGTTAGTGATGGAGTGTTAGTGATGGAGTGTTAGTGATGGAGTGTTAGTGATGGAGTGTTAGTGATGGAGTGTTAGTGATGGAGTGTTAGTGATGGAGTGTTAGTGATGGAGTGTTAGTGATGGAGTGTTAGTGATGGAGTGTTAGTGATGGAGTGTTAGTGATGGAGTGTTAGTGATGGAGTGTTAGTGATGGAGTGTTAGTGATGGAGTGTTAGTGATGGAGTGTTAGTGATGGAGTGTTAGTGATGGAGTGTTAGTGATGGAGTGTTAGTGATGGAGTGTTAGTGATGGAGTGTTAGTGATGGAGTGTTAGTGATGGAGTGTTAGTGATGGAGTGTTAGTGATGGAGTGTTAGTGATGGAGTGTTAGTGATGGAGTGTTAGTGATGGAGTGTTAGTGATGGAGTGTTAGTGATGGAGTGTTAGTGATGGAGTGTTAGTGATGGAGTGTTAGTGATGGAGTGTTAGTGATTGAGTGTTAGTGATGGAGTGTTATTTATGGAGTGTTAGTTATGGAGTGTTAGTGACGGAGTGTTAGTGATGGAGTGTTAGTGACGGAGCATTAGTGATGGAGTGTTAATGATGGATTGTTAGTGATGGAGTGTTAGTGACGGAGTGTTAGTGACGGAGTGTTAGTGACGGAGTGTTAGTGATGGAGTGTTAGTGATGGAGTGTTAGTGATGGAGTGTTAGTGATGGAGTGTTAGTGACGGAGTGTTAGTGATGGAGTGTTAGTGATGGAGTGTTAGTGACGGAGTGTTAGTGACGGAGTGTTAGTGATGGAGTGTTAGTGATGGAGTGTTAGTGACGGAGTGTTAGTGATGGAGTGTTAGTGATGGAGTGTTATTTATGGAGTGCTAGTTATGGAGTGTTAGTGACGGAGTGTTAGTGATGGAGTGTTAGTGACGGAGCATTAGTGATGGAGTGTTAGTGATGGAGTGTTAGTGATTGAGTGTTAGTGATGGAGTGTTAGTGATTGAGTGTTAGTGACGGAGTGTTAGTGATTGAGTGTTAGTGATGGAGTGTTAGTGATTGAGTGTTAGTGACGGAGTGTTAGTGATTGAGTGTTAGTGATGGAGTGTTAGTGACGTAGTGTTAGTGATGGAGTGTTAGTGATGGAGTGTTAGTGATGGAGTGTTAGTGACGGAGTGTTAGTGATGGAGTGTTAGTGATGGAGTGTTAGTGATGGAGTGTTAGTGATAGTGTGTTAGTGACGGAGTATTAGTGAAGGAGTGTTAGTGATGGAGTGTTAGTGATGGAGTGTTAGTGATGGAGTGTTAGTGACGGAGTTTTAGTGACGGAGTGTTAGTGATGGAGTGTTAGTGATGGAGTGTTAGTGATGGAGTGTTAGTGATGGAGTGTTAGTGATGGAGTGTTAGTGACGGAGTGTTAGTGATTGAGTGTTAGTGATGGAGTGTTAGTGACGGAGTGTTAGTGATGGAGTGTTAGTGATGGAGTGTTAGTGATTGAGTGTTAGTGATGGAGTGTTAGTGATTGAGTGTTAGTGACGGAGTGTTAGTGATTGAGTGTTAGTGATGGAGTGTTAGTGATTGAGTGTTAGTGACGGAGTGTTAGTGATTGAGTGTTAGTGATGGAGTGTTAGTGACGGAGTGTTAGTGATGGAGTGTTAGTGATGGAGTGTTAGTGATGGAGTGTTAGTGATGGAGTGTTAGTGATGGAGTGTTAGTGACGGAGTGTTAGTGATGGAGTGTTAGTGATGGAGTGTTAGTGATGGAGTGTTAGTGATGGAGTGTTAGTGATGGAGTGTTAGTGATGGAGTGTTAGTGATGGAGTGTTAGTGATGGAGTGTTAGTGATGGAGTGTTAGTGATGGAGTGTTAGTGATGGAGTGTTAGTGATGGAGTGTTAGTGATGGAGTGTTAGTGATGGAGTGTTAGTGACGGAGTGTTAGTGACGGAGTGTTAGTGATGGAGTGTTAGTGATGGAGTGTTAGTGATGGAGTGTTAGTGATGGAGTGTTAGTGATGGAGTGTTAGTGATGGAGTGTTAGTGATGGAGTGTTAGTGATGGAGTGTTAGTGATGGAGTGTTAGTGATGGAGTGTTAGTGATGGAGTGTTAGTGATGGAGTGTTAGTGATGGAGTGTTAGTGACGGAGTGTTAGTGACGGAGTGTTAGTGATTGAGTGTTAGTGATGGAGTGTTAGTAACGGAGTGTTAGTGATGGAGTGTTAGTAACGGAGTGTTAGTAATGGAGTGTAAGTGATGGAGTGTTAGTTATGGAGTGTTAGTGATGGAGTGTTAGTGATGGAGTGTTAGTGAACGAGTGTTAGTGATGGAGTGTTAGTGATGGAGTGTTAGTACCGGAGTGTTAGTAATGGAGTGTAAGTGATGGAGTGTTAGTGATGGAGTGTTAGTGATGGAGTGTTAGTAATGGAGTGTGAGTAACGGAGTGTTAGTGATGGAGTGTTAGTGATGGAGTTGCAGAGTGAGAACAGGATGAATGAAGAGGTCACGCTGTTTTTGTGTGGTTTTTTTTTAAAATAAAGAGACATTTGTCATATGAATCATTGGTTTGTTTAAATAATTAAATTACCCCTAGACAACTAAGCTTCTGAACTGGTAATTCTAGTTCGTAATACTGACTCCTCATAAATTTCGCAAAAATTGTCATTAATTTTTTTTTTTTTAAATTTTCTTATTTAAAGATTGCTGTATCGCCCCATTACCATTTCATTGAATTAAAAGTTAATTTTCAAATATTTTTTTTCAAATTAATTAGCGTCTTGAAAGAGCTTAATCTTTTAAACACCACCATAAACATAAGACAATGGATATTCCTTTAGGCAAAGCAAAATAAGAAGGTTGACAGTATTAGAAAAAAATATAATAAAGCACACAAAAAAAAAAAAAAAGCCGTACTAAGAAAATTGTTGTAACGAACCAACACGTATCGATTCCTTCTAGACAAAGACCAAACTAACTAAACTGAGTCGCGTTGATCTCCCCTGAAAAGCCTTAGTTAGGCAGAGACTTTGCTCCTTGATTGGACGAACTAATCCCCCTAGGGTTTGGGGGAAAAAGGGGGGGGGGGGGNGAGATGCCACAAATTTTCAAAATATGACAAGTTATGTGTGCATATATTTCAATATGACATGCATGAATTGTTTCATAAATGTGAATCTGAAAGTAAAAGAAGCTGTCACTATTCTGTCCTCATAAGAAGCTGTTACTATACTGTCCTCATAAGAAACTGTCACTATACTGTCCTCATAAGAAGCTATCACTACATTGTCCTCACACTTTCATTTTTACACATTCATTAATCAATTGATTGTGTTTTCTTAATTTTTTTCATTTGTAGGAAGCCCCATCAGTGTACAGACCGGACCTCCACACACAGGGTAAATGGACTTCAATAAAGATGTCTCTTTGATTCGTCTTTTACGGGGTTTGATGAATTGTAGAAATGATCTCCCCTGTCAGGGCCGTTTTCGTCAATGTCAGTGACAGATTTTGTTAATGTTTAATAGTACAATCGAGATTAAAGAAAAAAAAGAAAGAGAGACAAAAGACAAAAACATAATTAAAAAAATTGCTCCTTTTTTGTGTGTAGGGGAAAAGTCTTTTGTTGATCAATTAAATACAAGAATTTTGTCATTTACTGTAAGTCTTAAAAAATTCACCACGAAAAACATAATTGTAAATAATATTAAATTCTGCTTACGACTACTGAAGACTTCATGACTGTCTAATGCAGTGGTTCTAAATCTGTAGTTTTCCAACACCAACAGCAACTTATTTATTTTTCCCCTTAAAGTGCTTTAAAAATGTACTTTACAGAAAAAGAAATTTTAAAAAACACAACAGTTTATTAAAATCTATCAAGCCCTTAGATTTTTGTTTTTCCGAAAGGAACTTTTGTGTTCATTTGTTTAATGAAGTAATTTTCCATTTGTTGAAAGAAATGTTTGGATTAGCTTTGTTTAATTTTGTACCGAGTGCAGACAAACAAAAAATAATTGTGAACGTGTATTAATTGTTATAAAATTAAAAATAATGCATTAATCTTAAAATACGTTTCTTTAAATAGCGATTCTCTGTTCGCATTTAAATCTTGAAATCGGGTTTTCAAGAAATGGAATGGAATCTAAAATTGAATTGTTACAAAAAAAACAAACAAAAAAAAAACAGGCATCTTTGCGTGCTACCTGTTGAAAGCGGCTGATCCCAGCACAGGGTATTATGTTATGCTATGAAATTATGGCAGTTATTTGTTCGTACGAATTTACATGTTTGGTTTCGTTGCCTACCAAGCTATTTGTATATTTCAGAGCAGGCATGCACAACATACAGCCCGCCGGCCGCATGGAGCCCGCCAGTACCCACTTTGCGGCCCGCGAAGTAACGAAATATTCTTTATTCTTGTCATTTTCTTAATAGCTCCCCCCCCCCCTGTCCTATTTTCATTTGGCCCGCACAAATCCTGTCCAATTTTCTTTGGCCCGCACAAGTCCTGTCCAATTTTCTTTTGCCCGCACAAGCTTTTCATAAACTATTACGGCCCACCTTACATTTGAGTAGTGCGTGCCTGCTTAAGAGCATGCATTCTTATTTCAACCACAATAACTAGACTAATAAAATCGGTCATAGTCGAGGGTATCAAGAGAGAGCATTTTTGAACAGGTCAATGAACTATTTTCAAGAGTTACACGGTTGTGACAATGAACTATTTCCACGAATTACATGGCTGTACTAAAAATTCGATACTGATGGTGTAAAAAATCACCAAAAAAAAATATATTTTAAATTTTTTTTTTTAAAGAAAAACGAAATTAGTTTCAAGATGAATAGCTAAAGAAGTTTGGAGTAAAAAAGATTGTGGGTAAAACGATTAACTCTTGTAAGTCGTATATTGGTCAGTCGCCTTAGACCCCACAGCGAGTGGCGTAGCCAGTGTTACTGCCACCCGGCGGCGGGCCTAGATTTTTACTGCACACAAAAAAAAAATTAATAAAATAAAATTTAAAAAATATGCAGTTGTCCTAAAATTCCACCCCTCACTATGAAAGGGAGATGATACCGCCCAAACCACACCACCACCTTCCTACACCACTGCCGTCTGTATAATGGCATATACAGAAAGCGGTACGTTCAGGGTTGGGACGTACGGGAAGTTTGGGATTGTTCATATGTCTTCACCATTGCTGTCCAATTGGGTGTATGTCAGCTGGACGGTATGCGCAGTTATGTCAATGTCACATAAAACAACATTAAAAATAAATGCTTTAAAAAAAAAAAAAAAAAAAAAAAAAAAAAATTAAAAATAGAAAAAAAAAAAGAAAAAAAAAAAAAAAAAAAAAAAAATTTTTTTCAAAAACTCGAAAAAAAAAATAAAAAAAAACACCCCCCCCCCCCCCCCCAAAAAAAAAAAAAAAAAACCAACAAAAAACCTTCAGCGTTCAGAGTCTTGCCTGTCCTATGGGGCGAGTGGAGGCCAGGAAGTGAATCAAAAACGGGAGATGGAAGATTTCAACACAAACGAACCAAGACAGACGGACAGAGCCGCCCTAACAACGAAGCGTATTAAAAAATCAAACGAAAGATCTTCGACCAGCCAATGTCACAATTGATCTGACGGATTCAAGTTTACGCAGCCTCAGTGGATCCGTGGCTCAGTTGACCGTCTCAGCCGTAGCGAATGGGTTGTTGTGACTGTTAAATACACAGGCGCACGCACAACTAAACACACACACACACACACACAGCCAGAACACACACGCAAACACAAATATGTATTTTGAACAAAAAAAAAAAAAAAAAAAAAAAAAAAAAAAAAAAAAAAAAAAAAATAAAAAAAAAAAAAAATGGAAAAGGTTGGGAAGAACTTGAAGTCGGACAGTAACAGAGAGTGAACGTCTCGGTCTCAAAGAATGAGACTGCAATTTTTTTCCACGATGCAAAAGTGTTTCTACGGCTTGGGTTACAATGGCAGTGGTATTCAGAGTTGTTTTTAACTGTTTTTACAACAACAACAAAAAACGGATACAAATTTAACACCACAAAAAAAACCCCACTAAAATGACAATAAAATTTCAACTTTTTAAATTTATTTAGACATTGGAAAAAAAATTACTAATAATAACACCAAAAAAAAACCGTCAGGGCTTTGTCGTTGTCGAATCGCCAATTGGAAGGGAAGACGTGGTCCCGTCAAAACACGATAGAACGAAAAAAAAACAGAAGACAAAAACCAAGTGGCGAGTTACCAGGAATAAATGCATGAAGATGCCATCGTGTTCTGAAAGTGGAGAGCGGTTGGGGGGGGGGACTAGTATTTAGAAACATACAGAACGCTTTGCACACGGCGTTCGAAATGTCTTCGCAAATATCAAAAGAAGGTCTTGGTATAAAATTGGACTCGCTTAATGCTTCCATGCTTGTTTATTATTTTTTTTTTCCCCGCATGCATTTTTTTAAAAACAAAACTGCTTTCCTTGAATGCTGACTTGCGGAAAATCTAGTTCCATTTCGCGACAGTGGTTCTAAAAAAAAAAAACGATGTCAATGGGAATTTATTTTTCTTGGTTAGTTTTTTGTAAAGAAAGTAAAATTGTGTCTTAAACCAAAAGAGGGGTTCTTAAACTGTTCAGGTATAGTCAAGCGGGAGTTTTAGATGATGATCTGAATGGTTTACGAGAGATAATAATTTTAAAATGATAATAAGGGAACATTTATTAAACTTCCCCCAACCCCCCCCCCCCCCCCCCCCCCCCAAGACATCCTCAAATAATCATACGGTTGAAAAACAATCACAAATTTTATTCATGCGTTCTAGCATAGCTACAATCATCCATTCAATCATTCTAACATAGCTACAATCAACCATTTATTCATTCTAAGATAGCTGCAATCATCCATCCATTCATTCTAACATAGCTACAATCATGCATCCATTAATTATAACATAGCTGCAATCAACCATCCATTTGTTGATATTAACTTAAGGTGGTAAACATAATCGTATCAACTAATTTGTATAATTATTTAAATATATATATTTTTTTTTCAAATTTAAACAACTGTAGACCGAATTATGCACAAAATTTTTTTTATTTTTTTTAAATTGCTATTTTAAACTTGAAAAAAACCCTGTACACTTTGGTTGGGTAGGGTGAAGGTGTGGTGTGGGGGTTGCAGTCTGTAAAGAAATAAAGCAACGATCAGAAGTGATCGTTCGAATTCAGTTTGAATCCCAACCATCGAAGATACAGAAAGTATTCTCATGGAAAGGGCAGCATGCACGGTGCAAGCCGAATCCTGGATTTCATCCTTCTTGCGCCCATTATTTCATGACTTCTATAATAATTTTTTTTTTAAAATAATTTCTCTACCAACCTTGCCTTGAGTCAGTTCTTGGTATACATGGTGGCAGAACCACGATTCTTGTACCCAACAATAACATCAGTTTGAGAGCAAACACCTGTGTACAATTAACCGTCCCCTAGTCTTGTTTTTTTGTCCACCTCCTCCCTTCCCCCCCCCCCTTTCCCATTCTTGAATGCTTTCGTTTTTCTTCACTATGCAGTACTCCTTTACGTCACTGCTCATTCCTTGCCAAAAGAAATTGCTCAGGATCCTCTCCTTTGTCTTGCCAACTCCAAGATGACCACCAGTTATACTGTCGTGTGCAACTGACATGACTCGCAGCCTGAGAGACTCTGGTAATACAACTTGTCTGATTGTGCCTCCCCGTTTCTTGTCTTTGAAAACTCTATAAACTATGCCATCTTTAACATCAAAGATCGAATTGTTCCTTTGTTCTGAATCATCCTCTAGAGGCAGCGAGCGAATGACAAGGTCGTCTTGTTGCAGCTGTATGAGCGTATCACGACTCACCTCCGGGTGCGTTTCCACAACAGGAACTTTTAAAGGCGATACATCCTTGACCCTTTTATCTTGCGCCCTGGTTGTCACCATGGCCACTGTCATTGTCTTATCTGGGTCATCAGCACCCCTCGCGCCATCCACGTTCCCCACTATAAGGTCCACTATGGATTTCGAAACACAGAACACCTCTACTTTGCCACTAAGGTACGGCGTTGCTATGTCGATGACTGCCTTTTCTGCTTTTACAATGTCTGTGTTCATTAATTCAATGAATCCTACTCCACCTGTTAGCTGGTCATCCCTTACATACTTCCGCTTAACAATTATTGCTTCACACCCAGTGTCTCTCAGCACCTCAACTTTAGTAGACCCGACCAAGCCTTTCACAGATGGGATGGTATTATGAGGTAATGGCCGTACTTATGGTCATGTACCACGTGGTTTTGGTGGTGTTATGAATAGTACCGGGCCGTTCCTCTCTGTGATGGTTCACTAATCCAGGCGTTGAGAAGTACGACCAAGAGAACACAGAACACGAATGAATGAATAAACAACTCCTCATTAACAGTTATAAGTAAAAGATGTATTGATCACTATAATAAGATTGTAATGTCTCCTTTCTAACTGTTAACACTTCGCTATCTATCCCTAATTCTATCTCTGACTACGGCTAGTAATACTACGTCTGTTACAACAGAACGACCGTCCACGAATCTCTCCCTCTCCTTATGCCACGAAGAGTTCTATGTTATATACCATTCTCTACCTCCCTAGGTGGTCCAGGAATGCTGGCAATTAACCCATCTATACCCCCTCATTTCCGGTCAATTAGGAACTTCCGTCGTCAACCCAAAAGTTGTCACACGAAGTCTGGGAAATCCGAGACATAATGTTATGGAAAGAAGCATCCCCTTAATCTAAAAGATACGAGAATGTATTAGCCTTACCCCATGCGCCCAACAGTTCCCTCCCTAAGATCACAGCAATTTCCGTTCATCCCATAAGTTATCTGAAGAACAATGGAGCTCGGTTGTTAACCCCCGACCCAGTCATTTGTGACATATGTCCCCCCTTCAAGAAATTTTTCAAAAACTGACAAATTTCATAACTACCCAAACAAATGACTTTCCATAACTCATACTACGCCTCCCCTTCCTACTGCGCCGCCTTGTCTCGTGTTGCCTACT
>CAXITT010000020.1:611336-624972 GCA_964033795.1 Lymnaea stagnalis
TGTTCCCAGTGATAATTTGTGTCCCACGAAGTCCACCTCGACGGCCCCAAATACGCATTTGGTGGGCCTCGCAGTCAGATTGGACACTTTCAAGCGATTAAATAATTCCTTCAGTGTCTCTAAATGTTCTTCCCAAGTACGGGTGTAGATTAGCAAATCGTCCACGTAGCTAATCACGTTTTTCATTCCATCTAGCAGTCGTCGGGTTGCCCGAATCAGCGTCGCTCCAGAATTCATCATTCCAAACGGCATTCTCAAAAACTCATAATGACCATCTGGAGTCACGAATGCCGTTTTATGGATGTCCTTAGGTTCAACGGGAATCTGCCAATATCCTTTGCTAAGGTCAATTTTGCTGAAATATTTAGCTTTCGAAGTGTTATGGAATATTTCATTCGGTGAAGTCACTGGCACTGGATCAAAAACAGTTATCTTGTTTAAGCCCCGATAGTCAACACAGACTCGGTTTGAGCCATCCTTTTTCTTCACCACAACCACGGGAGAGGCATAAGGTGATGCGCTCTTGCGGATAACACCTAGATTCTCCATTTCAAACAGCTCCGCCTGGAGGGTATCACGAACAGCATAAGGAATTGGGTATGGCCTGGATCGGACGGGGGCATCCGATGTCAGTTTGATAGAGTGTACACTCAAATTAGTGGCCCCTGGTCTGTCAGTAAAGATCATCTGATGTTCCTTTATTAATTCAGTGATTTGTTGACGCTGTTCGGCGGTTAACTGCTCGCCATACCGTACATCTTGGTGTGACTCTTTCTGTGACCACACCCCAAGTTCAGGCATAACCTCGGTGCGTCCACTTTCGTCATCCTCTTCATAGTCCTCTATCACTCCGACGCCAGCTACTAGCAATGTCTCTGATTTTTCTTCACTTTGAACACAATCAATATTCTCAATAATTGCCTCTTTTCTTTGATTTGTGCCACGAGACACGTATTCCTTCAGTAGGTTTGCATGAAACGTCCTCTTTTTTCCCTTCATTTCGACACAATAGTCACAGGGCCCTACGACTCCGGTTATCAGATATGGTCCCTTCCACTGCATCAACAATTTGTTTACCTTGGTTGGAAGCAACACCAGAACCTTGTCACCTACCACGAATTTTCTAACTCTCGTCCCTCTATCATAGTAATGTTTGTATCTTCCTTGGGCTTTGCTTAGCTCCTCTTGAGCCAACGTCAGTGTGTCATCTATCTTTTTTCTTAGATCAACTACGTACTGGTAACTATTTCTCACCTCTTCATCTCGAATATCTTGGGTCCACAACTGTCGTAAGACATGCATAGGGCCTCTGATGCTACGCCCGTAAAGCAGCTCAAAAGGAGAAAATCCAGTTGACTCTTGTGGCACCTCCCTATATGCAAATAACGCTGCGTTTATAAAGCGATGCCACTGCCTGGGCTGTTTGTTACACAAGCGTTTCAACATGGTTTTTAATGTCCCATTGAATCTCTCGACTAATCCATTACCCATGGGGTGGTAGGGTGTAGTGGTAAGTGGTCTGATACCCAGCATCCTGCTCACCTCTTTCATACACTCCGATGTGAACTGTGAGCCTTGGTCACTTAAGACTTCTTCAGGGATTCCCAAACGACTATACATGTCCACTAGTGCCTCTGCGACGGTCTCTGTGTCGATCCTTTTTAACGGTACCGCCTCCGGATACCTGGTAGCATAGTCAACAAGTGTCAAAATGTAACGGTGACCGGCTTCACTTGCCGGAACAATAGGCCCTATCAAGTCGATGGCCACTCGTTTGAAAGGGACGTCAACCACGGGGACTTTTTGCATTGGAACTCTTGGTACTGATCCTTTCTTTGTAGTTTTCTGGCAAATATCACATGACTTGCAGTACTCCTTTACGTCACTGCTCATTCCTTGCCAAAAGAAATTGCTCAGGATCCTCTCCTTTGTCTTGCCAACTCCAAGATGACCACCAGTTATACTGTCGTGTGCAACTGACATGACTCGCAGCCTGAGAGACTCTGGTAATACAACTTGTCTGATTGTGCCTCCCCGTTTCTTGTCTTTGAAAACTCTATAAACTATGCCATCTTTAACATCAAAGATCGAATTGTTCCTTTGTTCTGAATCATCCTCTAGAGGCAGCGAGCGAATGACAAGGTCGTCTTGTTGCAGCTGTATGAGCGTATCACGACTCACCTCCGGGTGCGTTTCCACAACAGGAACTTTTAAAGGCGATACATCCTTGACCCTTTTATCTTGCGCCCTGGTTGTCACCATGGCCACTGTCATTGTCTTATCTGGGTCATCAGCACCCCTCGCGCCATCCACGTTCCCCACTATAAGGTCCACTATGGATTTCGAAACACAGAACACCTCTACTTTGCCACTAAGGTACGGCGTTGCTATGTCGATGACTGCCTTTTCTGCTTTTACAATGTCTGTGTTCATTAATTCAATGAATCCTACTCCACCTGTTAGCTGGTCATCCCTTACATACTTCCGCTTAACAATTATTGCTTCACACCCAGTGTCTCTCAGCACCTCAACTTTAGTAGACCCGACCAAGCCTTTCACAGATGGGATGGTATTATGAGGTAATGGCCGTACTTATGGTCATGTACCACGTGGTTTTGGTGGTGTTATGAATAGTACCGGGCCGTTCCTCTCTGTGATGGTTCACTAATCCAGGCGTTGAGAAGTACGACCAAGAGAACACAGAACACGAATGAATGAATAAACAACTCCTCATTAACAGTTATAAGTAAAAGATGTATTGATCACTATAATAAGATTGTAATGTCTCCTTTCTAACTGTTAACACTTCGCTATCTATCCCTAATTCTATCTCTGACTACGGCTAGTAATACTACGTCTGTTACAACAGAACGACCGTCCACGAATCTCTCCCTCTCCTTATGCCACGAAGAGTTCTATGTTATATACCATTCTCTACCTCCCTAGGTGGTCCAGGAATGCTGGCAATTAACCCATCTATACCCCCTCATTTCCGGTCAATTAGGAACTTCCGTCGTCAACCCAAAAGTTGTCACACGAAGTCTGGGAAATCCGAGACATAATGTTATGGAAAGAAGCATCCCCTTAATCTAAAAGATACGAGAATGTATTAGCCTTACCCCATGCGCCCAACAGTTCCCTCCCTAAGATCACAGCAATTTCCGTTCATCCCATAAGTTATCTGAAGAGCAATGGAGCTAGGTTGTTAACCCCCGACCCAGTCATTTGCGACACACACAACCCCCCCACCCTCTATGTTTCACTCGTATACATCCCCAAATAGTCCCACGATTTTTGTTTGTCCCTGTACTAAAAAAACTATGGCCCAATAATCTGTTATATATATTTTGCTTCCGGTGCGCCCTGCTTCCTCTTCACAAACACCAATCCCCTCCAAATTCAACGTGTTTTATATTGATAGTGCTGATTCCGATAGAAGATGTCACGCAGCGAGGCTGTCACGCGTGACATCTGAACTCCTGTAAATAGGTTGAATATTTTTTTTTCCTTTATGGTAGGCGACTATTATGTTAATCAATACAGATGAAAATCTATTGTTTATTTACAATTTGTATGTCTCATTAATCTACTTTTAAAACTTTATCGCAGTCCAACACTCGCATCAATAAAAAGCCACGGGTGTGGTGAAGGACTGTCTGTGGGACTGTCTGTGGGACTGTCTGTGGGACTTTCTGTGGGGCTGTCTGTTGGCCTATTGTTCCAAGGTCGGCAGGTTGGGGGGGGGGGTAGAACTGTCTCTAGGGCTATCGTTTTAAGTTGGCGTGGAAGGTGTAGGGCTGTGTGTATGCCTATTGTTAAGGCCGGCAGGTAGGCTGTAGGACTGTCTAGTAGGGCTATTGCTTTAAGCCAGGTGAGTAAGGTGTCTGTAGGCCTATTGTTTACAGGCCGGCATTGAAATGAAGTAGTTAGCAAAGAAACACGTGGGTGGACTGTGTTCAGGTCGAAACAGTAAGAAACATACAAATGATGGAAGAAAATCCAGAGGAGGACAGTAAGACAATCTTAACGTTTCAGCTTAAAAAAAACTCCTTCATCTGCAAAAAAAGTGCAAGGCAGAGACAAACACTCTTAGCTTGTTGTATAGATACGTAGCCTAGGGCAGACATGCTCAACTGTAGACTACATTTCTAGACACCAAGCTGATAGTGTTTGGCCCTGTTTTGAACTAGTTTTGCCGTCGAAGGCTTTGTTTGTTTGCTTGTTGTTGTTGACGAGACGTCCTCTTTCTGTCAATGTCCTGCTTCAGGCTCTCCCCCACCCCCCCAAGCCCTTTCTATACCAGCAGCAATTTAGATTAAAATATTAAGTCCCTGTAGTGAGTACAGTTTGCTGTGTGTGACGTCATCAGGCTCTTACACCATTTAACAGCATAATTCTAATGTAAATAGGAATTTCTTGCTTAAATTCTGAATTATTTTCCCCCCTTCTTTCTAAGATTTGAACTGAACGACTGTGATTTAACACTCGTCTTTTTATGTGGTTTATTTTATTTTTAAAAAATAGATAATTTACAACATCTGCCATCTCATGTTAAGTAAACTACATTCAAACACCAGACTGCGTACATTAAAATGTGCTTGGACATGTTTTAATTGTCCACTATCGATTTCTTTGCCCGCGCAAGTCTCACTGATTTTTCTTCTTCTTCTTCTGAATTGATTTTTTTTTTTTGTAAAACTTTTAAACTAACATTAAACCATTGAGTGCCGGCGTCTTGTTTCTGCAACCAATTTAGTTGCGCTTGGAATAGAGTCCTGTCATTGCATGGTGCATAGCTATTAATAGAACGCCCGGGCGCACCGTCCTGGCCAATCCCGTAAAGATGCTGATAGATACATCCTGGTATTTTGATTAAAAACATCCTGGTATTCCGTTTGGCCAATCTCTCAACAGCTGTTCGGTACCTTTACGTGAACGTGAGCCGGCAGAGTGGGTCTTAAACTAGACGAAAACGTGTTAACAACTTTATTTTACGAAAGATTTTTAAAAAAAAAAAAATGTTTCTACTGCACACATGGGGAAATAAATTGTTAGAAGGCTATGTTTTACGAAAAAAAAAATTGCCTGAAAATAGTAACATGACGTAAAGCGGTGTAATGTTTTCCAGTCTTGGAAATGAAAAACGCTATAGAAATCAAATTTAAAATAAATTTGAGTTCAAGTTTTGTTATCTTTTGGAAAAGGGGAGGGGTTTTCTTAAGATACAAATGCCCTTGTATATAAGAATGAGTTACGCTGACCGTAACGCCAAAGAAACGGAAATATTTAAATACGTTCGGATTTGTAAAAACGATCATAATTACTTTCTATTATCTTATGCAAATCAAATAAATTTAAATGCGCAAAAAAAAAAATTAAAAAAATTATACATCCGCTTTTATTTTGGTAAAAGTTTAAGTATTATTATAAATTACAAATACATATAAAGTAAGAACTAAGGAGCTATCATAAGCATTATCTATTCGTTTGAAAGTTATGGAAACCAATTTTGTGATCAAAGAATTACACCGCAATCACATTTTTCGGGAAAACCCAAACATCAGTTGTTTTTAGTGCATTTTTTTTTTGTTGCGTTGTAAATATTGCAAAATAAAATTAAAATCAATTTGTTCTAAATAAACACGCAAATGATGTCACAGCGCGGAGCGCCTATTTTAGCCAAAGCTCTTAAGTTTCTTGGATTTACTGACAAGGAATTTTCACTTTCCTGAATGTAAAACTAATAAATATATATATCTGATGGCTTTTTAAATTGTTAATAAAACACAAACATATTTTAACTTTGTAATTTTAACAATTAATAAATTTTTACTTTTTTAAATTCAAAAAATATAATTTAATTAAATTTATAACTTAATAAAAACTTAACCTTTAAATATACTTCCAATAGTAAAATGCCATTTAAGTCAATCAGTGCATCGAAACCCCATGGCTACATAACATTTACTAATCCGTTTATAACTCACCCATATAAGAACAAACCATATGAAGTGCAAAATTGTGTTTCTTTGGAAATGGAAAGGAATACAATCCGGTGGAAGATTGTATTAATTTTATTTAAATCATTGGGGAGGGAGGGGGGTGTCGATACTTTCATTTTGCCCCAGACAGCACAAGACACGTCTCAAAAAAAAAAAAAGATTGAATTTGATACATAATTAACCTTCTTAGGTACATACATATCGGACGTAGGAAATAGGATGTCTCTATTTTTACGTAGACGACGATACATTTAAATCCTATGGTATTACATTTGTAAAGAAAAGAGATGTTACCTTCTCCTTTTACAAATCAACAGATGTTTACCAATTTAAAAAATTCTATAGCGGTAAAAAAATCTTGGCTACATTTATATAAGTATGCCCATGAATATCAAAACTCAATCATTTTACACACTTGACAATTTTATTTAGAAAAATGGAAATGGGTTAATATTGTATTCTTTTTTTTTTTTTTTTTAAATGGAAAAAAAAAACTTTTCTATTTACTTTGCAAAAATTAAAGTAGACTTGTATTTTTATTTTAGATGAACACTTTACAAAGAAAAGAAAAATGGGTTAATATTGTATTCTTTTTTTTTTTTTTTTTAAATGGAAAAAAAAAACTTTTCTATTTACTTTGCAAAAAGTAAAGTAGACTTGTATTTTTATTTTAGATGAACACTTTACAAAGAAAAGAGACACTCTACTTTGTTAAAGACGTGAAAGACGGTGGCGAGATTAGTCTTTGATGCAAGAATTCTTTTGTTTTACGATTTTCTGATAACGTATAATTTTTTAACAAAAAACAAGGCAAAAGCTTGTTTGATTTTTTTTTTTTAATGAACATATCAATATGTCAAACTCCTTTAATATAACATATATTTATATCAAATACATGATTTTTTTTTATGAACATATCAATATGTCAAACTCCTTTAATATAACATATATTTATATCAAATACATGATTTTTTTTTTATGAACATATCAATATGTTAAACTCCTTTAATATAACATATATTTATATCAAATACATTATTTTTTTTATGAACATATCAATATGTCAAACTCCTTTAATATAACATATATTTATATCAAATACATGATTTTTTTTTATGAACATATCAATATGTCAAACTCCTTTAATATAAAATATTTTTATATCAAATACAGGGTTTTTGTCTTAAATGTAAGATTATGTTTTCACAATTTTTTTGAGAAAAAAAAGAGTTGTAGTTCAAGGGCACGAAAAGGGTTAGGGTAGACCCAACGTTTAACAATTTAAAAACACAAGACCGTTCCCGGAAATTTGTTTGCAAAAAAATTCTTCGATGGAAAATTGATCGACGGAAGTTTAGTCGATTTTTTTTTTCAGATTACACAATAAAATTTTCGTTAAATTTCATTTACTATATGGTTAAACAAAATAATGCGTTCAAAAAGAAATCTGACGCAAAATTTGATCGGGTGAACTGAAATTAAAATTCGACCAAACTTTCGTTCGATCAATCTTCCGTCGATCAATTTTCCGTCGACGAAATATCTTCCAAATTTGGGGGAAAAACACAAGGCATCTAGATTATTTCTCTAGCGTAGGAAGCTTCCCTCAATTAACGTCTTCCGTGAAAAAAAGTAATATAATTAGTGATGATTTAGTTTTGGTAATTTAAGTGCATGTTTAGAGGGCGGAAAAAAAACGTTGTTTAGGGTCATAAAAGGGAGTAGGGTAGGCGTATAGTATATGGCAGATGTTAGAAACGTAAATATCATTACTTAGATACCTCTTTTTAAAGTTAGGAATTGTGCTGAGTTTTTGCAATAGCAGGAAGAAATTAGCCCAAAGGACCTACCATTATTATCTCGATTGCATAGGGTCATATATTCTAGTAATCTAAATAATGTCTTATTTTATTACTAGGTACAATGTGTTCGTGCTTCATGTACAACATATTTATCCGATACAGGGACATAGGAAAGGGGTTGTGTTTGAGCGGGTGGCATTTTCGACCAACTGCAGGGGATTCTTTCGTGGAAGGGATTGGCAAAAATCTTGGCCCCCTCCTCACAGGGTGGCATTAAACCCTAGCTACGCCAAGTGGCATCACTGTTGAATATTCCACTCCGTTCCATACCGTATCCTTCATGGCTTCATGGTTTCATGGCTTCTTGGCCTCATGGCTTCAATAGCTTCAGTGGAATCATGGCTTCATTGGCTCTTGGCTTCATGGCTTCGTGGCTTCAATAGCTCTTTGCTTCATGAAGTCAATAGATACATGACTTCATGGCTTCAATGGCTTCAGTAGAATCATGGCTTCAATGGCTCTTGGCTTCATGGCTTCAATGGCTTCTTGGCTTCAATGGCTTATGGCTTCATGGCGTCAATAGCTCTTGGCTTCATGGCTTCAATTGCTTCAATGGCGTTAGTGGATTTATGGCTTCAATGGCTTCATGGCTTCAATGACTTCTTTGCTTCATGGCTTCAGTGGCTTCTTGGCTTCATGGCTTCAATGACTTCTTGGCTTTATGGCTTCAATGGGTTCTTGGCTTTATGGCTTAAATGGCTCTTAGCTTCATAGCTTTAATAGCTTAATGGCCAATGGCTTCAATTGCGCTATGGCTTCATTGCTTCAATGACTTTATAACTGCATGGCTTCGTGGCTTAATTTTTCAATTGTTTCAGTTCTCTCCAACTGTTGTTAAACAATGCTCTGTCACTTTGTTAAAATTTCACAAGTTTAACATTTCTGTATCAGTGCTCTGTCACTTCTCTTAACAAGTGGTCTTCCCTATTCTTGAACCAATGTTTTCTTAAAACACTCTTTCTGATCCAAACCATAAACTCTCTCCCTGCTCTAATACCCAAGATCATTCTGCTGCTCCGAGCCAGAAATGCTCTCGGCTTTTACACTTCACTTTTTATTTTTCTCCACTGCTCTGAGCCAATGCATTCTGACCATTGTGTTTTAGAGCATTCTAGAATTCCCCGAGGAAGCTCGGTTTTCAGCATAACGTTTAGAAGCCATCATTGCGAATGGACGCGTGCTGATCTCATCAAACATATTTAGCGCCCTGGTTCTGCCAACAAATGCACAATCATGCTGAATATCCGGACTCCCGTGCTGAAATATCAGCACTGCTTGCCAAAAAAAAAGACAATACCCGAAGTAATAATAATAAATAATAAAAGTTCTTATATAGATAGGTGTTAAATATCAGCACTGGTTTCCTAAAACACAATACCCGAAGTCCCGAGCTGAAATATCAGCACTGGTTTCCTAAAACACAATACCCGAAGTCCCGAGCTGAAATATCAGCACTGGTTTCCTAAAACACAATACCCGAAGTCCCGAGCTGAAATATCAGCACTGGTTTCCTAAAACACAATACCCGAAGTCCCGAGCTGAAATATCAGCACTGGTTTCCTAAAACACAATACCCGAGATCCCGAGCTTAAAGATCAGCACTGGTTTCCTAAAACACAATACCCGAAGTCCCGAGCTGAAAAATCAGCACTGGTTTCCTAAAACACAAAAACCGAAACCCGGTGCTGAAAGATCAGCACTGGTTTCCTAAAACACTATACCCGAAGTCCCGAGCTGAAATATCAGCACTGATTTCCTAAAACACAATACCCGAAGAAGCGAGCTGAAATATCAGCACTGGTTTCCTAAAACACCCTTCCCGTATTCCCGAGCTGAAATATCAGCACTGGTTTCCTAAAACACCCTTCCCGTATTCCCGAGCTGAAATATCAGCACTGGTTTCCTAAAACACCCTTCCCGTATTCCCGAGCTGAAATATCAGCACTGGTTTCCTAAAACACCCTTCCCGTATTCCCGAGCTGAAATATCAGCACTGGTTTCCTAAAACACCCTTCCCGTATTCCCGAGCTGAAATATCAGCACTGGTTTCCAAAAAAAACAACAACCAAATAACAAAAAAACCGAGCTCCCATGCTGACATATTTTCACGGTTTCGCCTTTAGTATTTAAATTAAAACAACCCCTTCACACCCCCCACCCCCACTCCTGTTAAAAAAAAACAATAAAAAAAAAAAAACTTTGCTCTGACGCACTGACGCCCCTAATCGAACCCAGTCTGATGATTTTAGCCCTCACTCAAGTCCCCGGATGACGCAAAGAGCACATGCATTATAGATAGACGCAAACGCCAATAAATGCAGCGTTAAAAAGAAAAAACGACCAAGGTAGGATGCAACAAAGCCACACACAACACGCACACACACACACACACACACAAAGAGGTTGCTTTAAAAGCGGGGCAGAATTCAATTACCACCGCTAGTAGACAAAGGGGTTAACTGGCATGAATTATTGAAGAGATCAGTGCAAAGGTTGTTTAATTAGATCAACACGTTTATTCTGAACAACTTGCCATTTTAAAATTTAAAAAAAAAAAAAAATGTTTTCAGATCGATATTAGGGTGGACGAGTCGATTTTACCTGTCAACAAACTCGGAATTTAATAATACTGAACTAATTGGGGGGAATTTAATTTTCATATATAGAATTGGTTTAAAACTATGGCGTCTGACCCCCTGACCCCTTTGAGTCAAAGTTTGGCATATTTTGGGACACACCACAGACGCTGACCTTTCAAAAAGTGGTTAACCCTTTTTTTAAAAAAATGGGCCTTTTTTATTACTTTTTTAACAAAAAATTTTGATTTGAAATTAGCAGACTTGTATAATATTGTCACAGCCAATGGACCAACTCCATTAGACCTGTATCATCCTGTCAAAGCTAGTGAACTAACTGCATTGGACCTTGATCAAGTTTTCAAAGCTAGTGAACCGATTCCAATATACGTCAATAATGTTGTCACAGCCGGTGGACCAATTCCATTAGACCTGTATAATCTTGTCACTGCTAGTGAAACGAATCCATTGGACCTGTATAATATTGTGACAGCTACTGCCACACACCCCACCCCAACAGCCCCCACCCCCAAAAAAAAAAAAAAAAAAAAAAAAAAAAAAAAAAAAAACAAAAAAAAAAAAAAACAAAAAAAAAAAACAAAAAAAAAACAACAAAACAAAAAAAACTGAAAGACTGTGTGAGAGTAGAACAAAAAAGTCTTCTGCATGAAATGCGAGGTGTTTTAGAGGGGCTGGGGTTTCTGTGTTTGGGGCTAAGAAAGTAAGGCCTAAAAGGGTGGGGTGTCCGAGAGCGTGGTCAAGAGGGTGAAATTTTATATGCTCGGGGCTTGAGAGGATGGGGTTTCAGAGAGCGCGGCTCAAATGTTTGGCGGGTAAGAGAAAAGCCAAACGCTATTTGAAATTGCCAAATAACTCGTGGTCTGTGGCTGTCCAAATATTAGGACAACATCCTAGAAAATGGGAGAAGGGAGAGGGGAGTAAACGTAATCACTCCAAAAGTTCAAAAGCTGAAGAAGGAAAGAGTAAACAAATCACTTCGGCTTGGGAATGGAGATTTGCAGTTGTGTAACAGTGTGATAGATAACATCAATGTCGTTGCCAGACACGCTGTGAAGGAAATCCCATGAGGGTGACCATACGTGACAGTGTTTCTCAACCTGAGACCGACCGAATTTCGGCTTCGGTTTCGGTGACGAAAGTGTTCGTTTAATCACTTTCGGCCTAATGTCGGTTTCGGCCGAAACCAAAGAGTTAAATTTTGGTTTAATTTCGGCTTCGGCCGAAACTGAAATGTTAACTTTCGGTTTAAAGTTCGGTTTCGTCCGAAGATCATTTTCAAATGTCGGCCTAGTTTCGTTTTCGACCGAGATCAGAAAATCACTTTCGGTCGGTTTCTATTCTCAACCCTTTTCTTTGAGTGTAACGCTTGGGATCCATTAGATTGCTCTGCGGAACCGCATTTAGTTATAGCCAAAGGTTCTCCTTCCCACGTGAATCCCATATCTAAATAGTTGTCACTGTACTGACGAAAAATAAAATTTCGATCAACAACGTCAATCAATTCTTTGGCACGTTCGACTCAAACGACGCGATTCTAGGTTCAGCTTCGCTCGACTTCTCCTCCATTTTTTTTTATTGGTCGTCAGCTGTCACATTGTGCGATTCTTCCATTTTCAATAAGTCGGCTCAGGGTCGCGTAAAAAACGACTATTATGAAAATCAATTTAAACACTAAACGCTCATTTAAAACAGCAATATAAAACAGTAAATAAGTGGATAAAATACAACTATCTATGGCACATTGCAGGTACTGCCAGACTTGGACTCCAGGCGAATCCGTGCGCTTTTTATATATTTGTCACTGGCGACCGGCGGAACCCCTGGCTGACGCTCGCGGAACCCTTTATGATTCTGAAAGAACCCCTCATTAAAAAAAAAACCACAGACACATGGTGTGCAGGCAGTCAACAGGGGGCAAATAGGTGTACATTACCATTAATTCAATGCCCAGCGCAACTGAGCTTCCGTGTCTCTTACAGTTATAATCCTACTATGGCTTTTCCCGGAGATAAAGAAACCTAAAGATGATATATGCCTCATTGGTATGCTAAACCCTCTTCTCCCGTCAACGCTGAGCCCAAAACCTTTCCTACTGTAAAAAAAAACACACACAAATAAAACACATACCTAATGAATTCTGTCCTGCTACAGCTTTACTTGTGAGATGCATATCTACCACCCATGTTTATTTAATTTCTTTGACCTTTGCCCAGCTGTATCGACTTCCGATATTTATGGAAATGTTCATCGATATTTATTCATATCAATATTTATATCAACAGTTTGTTGTTTTTCTAAAACATCATATCCACGCAGTACAGCGTCCTTTCAGAACTTGCCTGTACTTGTGCAAAGTTTTTGTTTATGATTTACGGACATAATGCTGTGGCAGGTAAGAATGACTTCGTTTAGTCCACAGGAGCTGGTATGCAACTCTTCATAGATACGTTGTTAGAGCAAGAAGGCATGCGATCGACCAAATGAACATACATGTACACCAGGGACCGTTTAACGAAATGCTTAAAATTTGAATGGAAAGTTACTGAAGGACTGCGTTGGAGCAATGCGAAGGAAATCGCGGAACAAGGAATGTGGAAGCGTGAATTAGAAAGACGGGACAATGAGAGAAGAATGTTCCGACTGACAGGCTTCCTCGGCAGTCAGGACAAAGGAAAATACGAGAAGAAATTTTTTAAAAATATATATATTTAAAAAAAGAAACTAGCTTCTATTTCTTATCATCTGTCCGGTCTGCCGAGGAAGGATCTTTGCCGAAACGTTCTTCTCTTACTATCCCGTTTTCCGATTCAAGCTTCCACATATCCTTGTTCTACTATTCCCTGAGTGTTAATGATATTTATTTCACCCGTTTCAAATATAACGGTTGAACGATGGTATAACGATAGTGTCGTGACAATGACGAGGATACGAACGGAGCCTTAGATCCTCCATGCATTTACTACGTGTGTTATGATATAAATATTCAAACGCTTTTTCCATTGAAGCTTTCGAACTGTGTGTGTGTGTGGGGGGCAGAGGGCGGGGGACTGTAGGCAGGGGGGCAGGAGGGAGGTTGGTGGTGGTATATACATTGCCATTTTTCAGTTGCCCACCACCCCCCCCCTTTTGTTTTGACGATCCCGTACATACCTCTCGTATCCCCCCCCCCCCCCCC
>CAXITT010000020.1:630070-647265 GCA_964033795.1 Lymnaea stagnalis
CCCCCCCCACCCCATTAAAAAGAAATAAATGAACAGCCCCATCCCTCACACAAAAAAAAAAAAAAATGAAACAGAAAAACAAACAAAAACACTGGCCTAGTTGTTGTCCATTAATGACCAAACCCTTGTTGCTTTTCTTGGTAATCAATACCCAGCCATCATAATGAATAACTAGGAGCGATACTCATTTTTAGAAAGCGAGGGCGCCTTAATGTCACACTTCCCCCAAGTTACAACATTTAGAGCCTGTGTCATGATCAGGGTAGCATTCTTCACAAGGTTGTTTGTCCTGGCGTATGGTGGCCCAAGGGACGAATATCGGATCCTAGCTTTAACACGACCTCAAGATGCAAATCCATCGTGTCTGGGGTCTTATCATTCATTTTTTTTAGAACTATCACATAAGCCAATCTCACATTTCCCCCAAGTTAAAACATTTAGAACATGTGTCATGATCAGAAGGGCATTCTTCACAAAATGTGTTTGTCCTGGCCTATGGACCAACGTCAGATCCTAGCTTCAACACGACCTGAAGATGCAAATCCGTCGTGTCTGGGGTCTTATCATTTTACAACTATCACATAAAGGCAATCTCATAAAAAATGCACCAGAACCTTCTCACGTTTCAATGTTTAACATCCAACAATGGGTGCAAATCAAAAGCTGCTCACTTGTGAAGACAGTTCACTTCTGGCTTTCTCACGTTTCAATGTTTAACATCCAACAATGGGTGCAAATCAAAAGCTGCTCACTTGTGAAGACAGTTCACTTCTGGCTTGAGGATGGTGGGTATTTTTTCTTCTTCCTTCCCCCCGCCCCCCCCCCCTCTTTTTTTTTCTCTGCTCATCACGCGAACAACCGGTGTCTGCCTTGATGAGCCTACCGTGTTAAATTTCCTTCCCGTGTTTGCAGGTCAACGGCGGTGATACATTTACACAAACGTCAGTACAAGAAGCTGCAGCTCAGGCGATGCTCAATTTGTGGAGTTTGACTTTTCCCGTACCTTTGAAGATAGTTGTTTTTTTTCCCCCTCCCCCTTCAAATTAGGTATTGAAGAGACGATAATTAAAATGGAAGGCAATTGGTATTCTTTTGATGTTCGTGATGGGGAAATAACCCTATCTTCTATAAGTTATTGATTTTTTTCAACTTCGAACCTGGGGGAGCAACGTCCCTTGACGATGTCACATTAACCCTTAAACTCTGGGAATTTGCCTGATAAATGAGTTATAAAGCTCGTCTTACACTCCAAAGTTTGCTCTGATGATATACATGTATATACATTTTAAAAAAAATTGCTTGAGCATATGCAATTTATTGAGCTGAAATCATGGTGATAAAATATTTTGGTATAGACATGTCTGTGAAACCATAAAAACCAACATCGGTTCTTCAATCAATGCACCCCCCCCCCCCCCCCCCAAAAAAAAAAAAAAAAAAAAAAAATTTAATACAAATTTTCCCCCCCCCCCCTTTTTTTTTTTTTTTTTTTTTGTGTGCAAACTTTTCGTCTTAGGCAATAAGCCCACTCAGCCCCTCCTTCCCACTTTTAAATCCAAGGACTATTTTTTTCTCACGGTAGCCTTGGCCTTGACAAGTTATGCCCACGTGCAACGAATATTTTATCTACTAAAATGCTGCATGATGGATGCATGAAATCTAGCCTCTAAATGACAACAAAGCCATAGCAACATCTGTTAGCAAGGTTGCCTGGCGTGCAAGCGAAAATTACCGTTAATTTGTCATACTAAATACTAAACAACAACAAAAGCACTTTTTTCCCCCCTCTCGTTGCAACTCGGTAACAGGTTGCACACCAACTATATAAACAAGCGTCAGTGGACAAGGGAGGCAATTTTCCCCCGCAGGGAGACGACCAAAGAAGCGGTGCATGTTTTAGCAAATTGTAAGTTCTCTCCCATTTTGTAATGTCGGCATGGTTTAATAATATTTTTGGATTTAGGCTACACCATTAGTATTCTATTTCCCCACATATGTAAATGTTGTATTTATTTATAGAAAATAACCCGTAGGATGAGTTCTGGTGGTGCGCCGTTTAATTACATTGTTTTTNAAAGTTTGCTCTGATGATATACATGTATATACATTTTAAAAAAAATTGCGTGAGCATATGCAATTTATTGAGCTGAAATTATGGTGATAAAATATTTTGGTATAGACATGTCTGTGAAACCATAAAAACCAACATCGGTTCTTCAATCAATGCCCCCCCCGCCCCCCCCAAAAAAAAAAAAAAGTTATAAGCATGAACGTTTTCTTCGCCATGTGCCATTGACGTGTCCAAAATTAACGTATCCAAAATTAACGAATCCCAAATTAACGTATACCATAGTAACGTATCACCACATAATAACGTATCCCATATAAAAGTATCACACATTAACGTTATTAACAGAAATGCGTAGGTGAATAGCGCTGCTGGTAAGGAAAAAAAACAACAACCGGAAATGGTCAGTTTAAGAACAGCTGGCCAAAATTTAAAAAAAAATAAAATAAAAATTTGAATTGTTCAGGGTCATATTATGTCTGGAAACTGGTGTTAAGGGAGCATTTTATTTAGGTCAAGTGTGTATACTTGATAGAGGGAATCGTTAAAGAAAAAAGAAATGTGATTGCAATCTTTTCAAGTCGGGATTCCGACCCTATGACAGATCCAGGGCATAATGTTACTGAAGATTTATTGATCAATAATCGGCAAGGAAAAATGAATAAGTAGACAAAAAGAAGCTTCTTCTGTTGATAAAGTTTGTTAGTGCGGTAATTCAAACAGAGAGCTACAAGGCGCGCATTCAAGTTTGTTAGTGCGGTAATTCAAACAGAGAGCTACAAGGCGCGCATTCAAGTTTGTTAGTGCGGTAATTCAAACAGAGAGCTACAAGGCGCGCATTCAAGTTTGTTAGTGCGGTAATTCAAACAGAGAGCTACAAGGCGCGCATTCAAGTTTGTTAGTGCGGTAATTCAAACAGAGAGCTACAAGGCGCGCATTCAAGTTTGTTAGTGCGGTAATTCAAACAGAGAGCTACAAGGCGCGCATTCAAGTTTGTTAGTGCGGTAATTCAAACAGAGAGCTACAAGGCGCGCATTCAAGTTTGTTAGTGCGGTAATTCAAACAGAGAGCTACAAGGCGCGCATTCAAGTTTGTTAGTGCGGTAATTCAAACAGAGAGCTACAAGGCGCGCATTCAAGTTTGTTAGTGCGGTAATTCAAACAGAGAGCTACAAGGCGCGCATTCAAGTTTGTTAGTGCGGTAATTCAAACAGAGAGCTACAAGGCGCGCATTCAAGTTTGTTAGTGCGGTAATTCAAACAGAGAGCTACAAGGCGCGCATTCAAGTTTGTTAGTGCGGTAATTCAAACAGAGAGCTACAAGGCGCGCATTCAAGTTTGTTAGTGCGGTAATTCAAACAGAGAGCTACAAGGCGCGCATTCAAGTTTGTTAGTGCGGTAATTCAAACAGAGAGCTACAAGGCGCGCATTCAAGTTTGTTAGTGCGGTAATTCAAACAGAGAGCTACAAGGCGCGCATTCAAGTTTGTTAGTGCGGTAATTCAAACAGAGAGCTACAAGGCGCGCATTCAAGTTTGTTAGTGCGGTAATTCAAACAGAGAGCTACAAGGCGCGCATTCAAGTTTGTTAGTGCGGTAATTCAAACAGAGAGCTACAAGGCGCGCATTCAAGTTTGTTAGTGCGGTAATTCAAACAGAGAGCTACAAGGCGCGCATTCAAGTTTGTTAGTGCGGTAATTCAAACAGAGAGCTACAAGGCGCGCATTCAAGTTTGTTAGTGCGGTAATTCAAACAGAGAGCTACAAGGCGCGCATTCAAGTTTGTTAGTGCGGTAATTCAAACAGAGAGCTACAAGGCGCGCATTCAAGTTTGTTAGTGCGGTAATTCAAACAGAGAGCTACAAGGCGCGCATTCAAGTTTGTTANCCACCTTACCCCCCCAACCACCATCCTCCTCGTAGGGAGACATGGGTTATCATTCCTCCTTCTCATCTGCCCCCCCCCCCCCGCACACACACATTCCTATGACCAGCCCCACTCCTGGGAAGACGGTTCTAGTGTTATGCTCCTGAAATCACCAGAGTAGTCCGAGGATATGCTTGCAGATGTAAAGGATTACGCTCCGGCTGCTCGGTTCCTGCACCATCTTTTGTGCAACATTGTTGTGCAGAGATCGAACCGAAGCTGAACAAACCAATGATCAAACAAACTGTTCGACTTGGGTAACGCATTGACTCTCCATCAGTGAAGAATTCATAGATTTTTTTTTTTTTAAAGCAGTCTCAGTAATTTTGAACTCATTAGGTTTAAAACACCAACCACCCCTTAGCAGTCCGACCCAGATATATTATTACCTTGCCGAAGTTTGCTTTTAAAAATACAAAATGAAATAAATGGAAAAGAATATAAAAAGAAAAGAAACAAAAAAAGGTTTACCTGTAGCTTTTTAAATCGGCCTCAAACAGTGTTCACAAATAATAATAAAATAATGATTGAGAATTGATATATAATATTGATGTTTTTGAAAAAAAAAATTTCTAAATTTGAGATGTGTTCTTGTCGAGGGGATTTACAAACAAAGCTCCTTGAACGAAAAGAAAGGGGCGGGGGGGACTAATTAATTAACAAAATCAAATTACCCACAAATAATGCATAATCAGCAAACATTACATTAAATAAGCCATACAACTCTCATGAACAGTGAAACAAGTAATACAACTAGAGACCGACCGCGACCGAAAGTGATTTTCTGATTCCGGCCGAAGCCAAAAATAGGCCGAAAGTTTAAAATGACTTTCGGCCCAAACCGAAAAAAGGCCGAAAGTTAAAAATGAATTTCGGCCGAAACCGAAGCCGAAACCGAAAATGAAATATTAAGATATTTTGAAATTCGTTCCCGCATACATTCTGCATACATTGAAAATGATGTGGGAAAGTATAAATATTTACTTTCTTTTTATAAAAAATGAGATAATCGTAATATTAATAAATAAACATCTAATATAGGGGTCTCAAACTCGCGGCCCGCGAGCCATTTGTGACCCGCAAGACGATATTTTGCGGCCCGCTACATAACGTGACTCTCCGCGACAGTGAGTATGCAACAGTGAGTAGGTGGATGAAAGTGAATCCTAGTTCTTGAGAACCCTTAATGATTTTGTTATTTATAACGGTTGAGCAGATTGTAACAGTTGTAATCGCTTTTTTGTGGATTACTTGAAGCAGCCCACTCTCATTCAGACACTACCTCCTGCGCCCCCCCCCCTCTGATGATTTGAGTTTGAGACCCTTGATCTAATGAATACTTTGGATTTTACCATTTTAATATAAAAGTAATTTAAATTGCTTTACATTTTTTTACAAATTAGTATGGTAGGAGAAAATTTGGCAAAAATTGTGGGGTGGGGGGGGGGAATTAATGCAAAATATTATTTTTTTAAACAGGGTCTCAAAACATTGTCGTTCTAAAAGATCGCTTAATTTGTTTTTAAAGATCATTTAGTTGGTTGTTATTGATCGTTTAGTTTGTCCTTATAGATTGGTGAGTTTGTTCATAAAGGTCGCTTAGAGTGTTCCAAAACATCGCTTAGTTAAATCTTAAGGATCGCTTCATTTGTTGTTAAAGATCGCTTAGTTTGTTGTTAAAGATCGCTTAGTTTGTTGTTAAAGATCTCTTAGTTTGTTGTTAAAGATAGTTTAGTTTGTTGTTAAAGATCGTTTAGTTTGTTGTCAAAGATCGTTTAGTTTGTTGTTAAAGATCTTTTAATTTGTTGTTAAGATCGTCTAGTTTGTTGTTAAAGATCTTTTAATTTGTTGTTAAGATCGTCTAGTTTGTTGTTAAAGATCTCTTAGTTTGTTGTTAAAGATAGTTTAGTTTGTTGTTAAAGATCACTTAGTTTGTTGTTAAAGATCGCTTAGTTTGTTGTTAAAGATAGTTTAGTTTGTTGTTAAAGATCGTTTAGTTTGTTGTTAAAGATCGCTTAGTTTGTTGTTAAAGATCTTTTAATTTGTTGTTAAGATCGTCTAGTTTGTTGTTAAAGATCGTTTAGTTTGATGTTAAAAATCGTCTAGTTTGTTGTTAAAGATCACTTAGTTTGTTTTAAAGATCGTTTAGTTTGTTCTTAAAGATCGCTTAGTTTGTTGTTAAAGATCGCTTAGTTTTTTCATAAAGATTGCTTAGTTTTTTTCATAAAGATCGTTTAGTTTGTTCCTTAAGATCGATTAGTTTGTTCTTAAAGATCTTTTCGTTTGTTCTTAAAGAAAATTTAGTTTTCTGTTAAAGAATGCTTAGTTTATTCTTATAAATCATTTAGTTTACTATTAAAGATCCTTTGTTTTGTTCTTAAAGAACATTTAGTTTGGTTTAAAAAATCCTTTAATGTGTTCTTTAAGATCACTTAGATTGTTCTTAAAGATCGCTTAGTTTGTTTTAAAGATCGTTTAGTTTGTTCTTAAATGTCGCTTAGTTTTTTGTTAAATATCGTTTAGTTTGTTCTCAAAGATCGCTTAATTTGTTCTTAAAGATCGTTAAAAGTTTGTTGTTAAATATCGCTTTCGCTGAGTATTAAATGACCGAAAACCTTAGTCACTTTCGGCCGGATGGCCTAAAGTCTAAGTCAATTTCGGCCGAAACCGAAGAAAAACCGAAAGTTAACTTTTCTCTTTCGGCCAAAACCAAAATTAAGCCAAAAGTTAACTTTTCAGTTTCGGCCGGAACCGAAACTTGTCCGAAAGTGATAAAATGGCCACTTTCAGCGCCGAAACCGAAGCCGAAGCCGAAATTCGGTCGGTCTCTACATACAACTCTCAAGAACAGTGAAACAAGTCATACAACTCTCATGAACAGTGAAACAAGCGCTGCAGTCAACAGAATCAATACTTTGGTCAACACTCATTTTTTTTATGGTTATCTGTGTTTACGTCAGATCTAAATATTAGTGTCACTCTATGTCATTAGTGTCAGACACCTCCATCCTCATTACTTAGCCAACCAACCAGTTTATTGGGGGTTTATTTATTTTTTTTTCCGACGGGCCAATCCTCTGTCAAGGTTGTCTTTAAGACCCTAAAGTTCGTTAATTCTTATTGACACTGTGGCAACATCCCAAGAAGTACATAGCAGAGGGGTTATTGATTGCACCGGCGAAAAAAACAAAAAATTTGGTTCCTCAACTTATTTCCGGGTAGACTTGACTAGCGGATTCCCTTCCACGCCCCCCCCCCTTCCCCCAAACCTCCCAATGACATAAGGTTTTTCCAAACATCTGTAAGGTTTTGATATATTACACACATGTCATTTTAAAGCACGAAGAAACCATCATCAATATCTCTTATATTATATATATATATATCAGCTTAAGTCTGGTGTGACTCAGAGGACTGCTTCCATTTCCAGGTGCTTCCTAACAAGCTGGCTGCTTCCTATTCGGCGTATTTGGTACTGAGCGTGTATCACTAATAAATCTTTGAAAGAAAGTATACTTCAATAGTGAGTTCAATAGCGCGCAAATTTTACTTCCCGATATCTACGCCAAAAGATATTTTAAAAAAAAATAAATAATAATAACGCAACTGCGTCTGTTTGCGTAATATTTTATTTTTGCAAAATGAAATCGTCTCAATTTAAGTATGGTATAAAAAAAAAAAAATTCGTTTTAAAAGTGATTGGGACATCAGAATATTTCATATAGTTCATGGGCGTGAAATAAAAAGTGTGCAGTGACGTATCATGGGGGGGTTAGGGGTGTCGCAAAAATTGGAGTTTTTAAATGTGCGTTACTTGAGTTCAAGGTTTGTCAAGTAACTTTTAGTGGATGGGAAGTTCACGCATTGCTGTGGCCAATGTTTTGGCGGGCTGTAAAAAGTAGATGGGTATTTTACGCATTCCTGTCGCCAATGTTTGGTGCGCTATAAATAGTAGATAAGAAGTTCACGCATTCCTGTCGCCAATGTTTGGTTGGCTATAACTGTAGATGGGAAGTTCACGCATTCCTGTCGCCAATGTTTGGTTGGCTATAACTGTAGATGGGAAGTTCACGCATTCCTGTCGCCAATGTTTGGTTGGCTATAACTGTAGATGGGAAGTTCACGCATTCCTGTCGCCAATGTTTGGTTGGCTATAACTGTTTACTGGTACAATAATACTTTTTTAAAGGGGTAAAAATTTCATTACACGAGAATTTGCTTGTTCTATACAGAAAAAAAACATATTTACTGGAATGTTTGAAGCATCCATCTAAACCAGCGGTTCTCAACGTGTCGGTCGCAACCGCTTTGGGGGTCGCATGACCCTTCACAGGGGTCGCCTAAGACCATCTTGAAAGACATATACTCTACAGTTATAAAGTATCAACGAAATATATTTTGATGGTTTGGGGGTCGCCTCAACATGAGGAACTGTTTTAAAGTGTCGCGGTATTAGAAAGGATGAGAACCACTGATCTAAACAAATGAAGTTCATCTTGTAAGACTTCTTTGCTTAGGACAGTGTTTCTCAACCTGTGGGTCGCGACCCCTTTGGGGGTCCCGGGACCCTTTCCCAGGGGTCGCCTAAGACCATCTGAATACACATATCCTTACAGCTATGAAGTAGCAACGAAAATAATTGTGTGGCTGGGGGTCGCCATGACACCAGAAACTGTATAAAAGGGTCACGGCACTAAAAAGGTTGAGAACCACTGGCTTAGGATCTTCAAGGACTATCCCGAAAAAAAGATATAAACAAAAAAAAAAAGATCTCCCCCCACATGTGCCTTTTAATTTTCCTCTGAATGTTTGCCATTACGTTTGTATGTCAGGGTGAATTCTTTCAATTTTCTTTTTCGCCAAAATTTTCTTTTTTGGAAAGAAATCTATGTGAATGCAAGGAAGGTTTTCAAAACAAGCATAAATGAAAACTGGTCATATGAATCAATGTCATTCTTTGATGCTTTGAAGTGTGGGTCATTATAGGTCTTCTTTATCTGCGTGCCGTAGACTCTTCCAGCTTCCAGCTCCCTGCTCCCTGCTCTCGGGGATAAGTTCATATTCGAAGGGCATTCATTAGTTTACTCCAAGCTTTTGCAAACTGTTTCATAAGGCAGGTATAAATTTATCTATACATTTGATGCAGTTTGGGGAGAGGGGGGAGATAGCATGAATCTACCTCGTCTTACTAAAATTCATTGATGATTTTTCCCTCTCCCCCACCCCCTATATTTCAAACAGAGGCCAAACTTCTCCTTCCAAAATAAATTTCGGCTCAACAATCTCTAAAAAAACAAACAAAAAAACTAACACCAAAAAAAAAAAAAAAAAAAAAAAAAAAAAAAAAAAAAAAAAAAAAAAAAAAAACAAAAAAAAAAAAAAAANNNAAAAAAAAAAAAAAAAAAAAAATAGAGAAGAAATGACTTTTTTTGTAGCCACATTGCAAACAAAAGGCGATTTTTAAAATCTACACAAATCACCCTACGGAGTTGTTCTGTGTTAAATAGTAAATTATCTTTTCAAAGAACTAAACAAAAAAAAAAAAAAAACAACAACAAACAGTTATCTAAATGTTATTCTTCTGTCATCCTAGACCGATTAGAGTACCGTGTGCCTGGCCACTTAATCAAATAACACACATTACACTATCACACTGCGTTTACTTTTAGCTATGAACATTTTGGCACAAACATAGACTAATGCCCTTTCAGAAGGTTTCTGATGTTATCGCAAATTACTAAGACTTGTCTTGGGTAACAATTTACAGAACATCCTTTCTATCCTTTAAAAAAAAAAAAATCATTTATCCAAGGGTAAAGAATATTTGTTTTCCCTTAAGTCTTGAAGCACGCATTTTTGGACTGGAGCAATTGCTCCGTACATTTTATTCATACAGTATGTAGAGCTGACGGCCTATCTTGATCTCTAGGCTTGGCACCACAATTACCTATATATATATATATAGGTTCGATATATATATTTATATATATATATATATATATATATATATATATATATATATGTGTATATGTAAGTTATATTTTTAAACGCAGTTTAGATTTCCTACAGTTAAAAATAAAAATAAATACATCTATTTTTTTTTTTTNTATATATATATATATATATATATATATATATATATATGTGTATATGTAAGTTACATTTTTAAACGCAGTTCAGATTTCCTACAGTTAAAAATAAAATTAAATGCAGCTATTTTTTTTTTTTTTAAACCAGTTTTGAAGCTTTGAAATTTAAAATAACTGTGGACTATACATTGCTTGATATAAAAAAAGGAAGTAGAATAATGTATTTATAAAATAAAAATATTATTTGGCAATCGTAAGGACTACATTTTCTATTTTAAATAATAATGGTTTTCGTGATATCCCGAATCATAAAAAACACACAGTACATAAAGAAAAAAACACTAAATTTTTATCGATTCCACCATATCTTAAGAACTGGAGCTGCTAAGATGAACCTGATGTGATTTTGAGGAATCAGCACCATAAAATAATGCTAGGCACTAGACATAATAACAGAAGAAACTAAAAAAAAGTTTATTTCGTTTTTCATTGACGTATATTATTATAGCTCCAAGCCCAGCATCAAGATCTAGACCACGGAAAATTGGGGACGTTAAATTTTGAAGACACGAGTCGATCTTTGTCGTTGAGCTCCTTCCAATCTGGACCACTGCAACGTGCTTGAAAAGGTTCGATTCGTTCAGGTGCAATTTTCTCCCATTCAAGGCCATTCCAACGCAAAGGCATCGATTCCAGCAGTACGATTTCCGACCTTCAATATGAAAACAATAAAACGCGCATCTCTGACTCCGTGAACCTGCCTCAATATAAAACGAAAGTGATTACTCTTTGGGCCTAAGATTCGTGTAATACTCGTGTAATATTCGTATAATCATCATCATCATCATCATCAGTGGCGCTACAGCCCATGTTGGATCCCATCCTGCTCCACCACATCCATCCATTCGCAGCGATCCATGGCTTTTCGCCTCCTTGCGCGAGCCCCCGGTTGGTGTAAGTCCTTCTATACATCGTCGGTCCATGGTCGACGGGTGTGATTTTCGTGTCATACTGAACCAATCATTTGTCTTAGTTCCTGGTTCCGAATGTGGCCCCTTTTCGTGATGCCAATTCAAAAATAATACATGACGTGCAAAGTGTTGAAGCGATCAAAATGCAAGTACGAACAGAAGCAATCTGAGAATCAAACTGTACTCCTTTGTCTGTATAATATGAGTTGGCCAAACAAGGGTTTTATGGACCACACGCCGATAGACGTCGCTCTGCCTTGATGAATATCTTTGTACCCAACACCGCTTCATATAACGGCAACATGCCTCTACTTTAAATTTTCACTCAACCGCTATTGGATCATTTCTGTACGAATACCAAGCGAGGTCACTGTTACTTAACTGACGTCCAGATTTTCTTAGCGCCCAGATGTTGAAATAAAATTTTTTAAAATTAAAAAATCATCTCGACATTCACTGTTTATGTAAATTTATGATAATCAACTTACTGCATTTTTAATTTGTAAATTATTGATTAATACAAACAGATTATAACTTCAATGAAAATAATTATTTGTTACATAGTCTGTAATAAAAGTAGATTTAAAATTAAAGAACATGAAATTCTGTATTTTCTACTCGATTGAATTTTAAATATTATGGGTTTTAGCTTTATTTTTTAAAAAAATAATTGATTTCGGCTATTAATCTATTTCTAATGTTCTGAATCATCTGAGTTACGGCTTATTATTTTCAATTGCACTTAATCCCTTTAGTAAAATTCTTTCAGTTTCGGAACGCCTTATCGGATTGAACAGATGCCGTTTTAATAAGTATTGTTTTCTTCTTTAAATTTTTCTTGCTATAGCAAGAATGGCCAAGGTCCCCTGCGCAATGAGACCCACCCCCACACACACACACAAGTATTCTCCAAATAGATTACTGTCTAATGAATGCTGTTCCAATTCATCAAATCCATCACTTCTACTCGTTAAGAGTAATTCTTAGAAATTCAAGGTTATTACAATTTTAAAAAAAAAAGAATTAAAATTTTTTTAATTTTTTTTTTACCAAATTGTCAGAATTTGCAGACATTTTAAGAATTCCAAATATTTTTTCGACTTCTGCGCTAACGCCGCGATTCCTCAGCAGCGACGTCATTTCCGTTGTTTTTTTTTGTTTTTTTTCATCCGGGGTTTCAGCCAAAAAAACTTGTCCGGCTTGTTGAGTTGTTTATTCCTGGAGGTGCCACAGTACGCAACAGTTTAGATAAAAGCTGATCTGGAGGTGCCACAGTACGCAACAGTTTAGATAAAAGCTGATCTGGAGGTGCCACAGTACGCAACAGTTTAGATAAAAGCTGATCTGGAGGTGCCACAGTACGCAACAGTTTAGATAAAAGCTGATCTGGAGGTGCCACAGTACGCAACAGTTTAGATAAAAGCTGATCTGGAGGTGCCACAGTACGCAACAGTTTAGATAAAAGCTGATCTGGAGGTGCCACAGTACGCAACAGTTTAGATAAAAGCTGATCTGGAGGTGCCACAGTACGCAACAGTTTAGATAAAAGCTGATCTGGAGGTGCCACAGTACGCAACAGTTTAGATAAAAGCTGATCTGGAGGTGCCACAGTACGCAACAGTTTAGATAAAAGCTGATCTGGAGGTGCCACAGTACGCAACAGTTTAGATAAAAGCTGATCTGGAGGTGCCACAGTACGCAACAGTTTAGATAAAAGCTGATCTGGAGGTGCCACAGTACGCAACAGTTTAGATAAAAGCTGATCTGGAGGTGCCACAGTACGCAACAGTTTAGATAAAAGCTGATCTGGAGGTGCCACAGTACGCAACAGTTTAGATAAAAGCTGATCTGGAGGTGCCACAGTACGCAACAGTTTAGATAAAAGCTGATCTGGAGGTGCCACAGTACGCAACAGTTTAGATAAAAGCTGATCTGGAGGTGCCACAGTACGCAACAGTTTAGATAAAAGCTGATCTGGAGGTGCCACAGTACGCAACAGTTTAGATAAAAGCTGATCTGGAGGTGCCACAGTACGCAACAGTTTAGATAAAAGCTGATCTGGAGGTGCCACAGTACGCAACAGTTTAGATAAAAGCTGATCTGGAGGTGCCACAGTACGCAACAGTTTAGATAAAAGCTGATCTGGAGGTGCCACAGTACGCAACAGTTTAGATAAAAGCTGATCTGGAGGTGCCACAGTACGCAACAGTTTAGATAAAAGCTGATCTGGAGGTGCCACAGTACGCAACAGTTTAGATAAAACCTGATCCTCAGCAGGACAGTGAGTTTGCGAATTTAAAGTCTTTGCTTCTTCCATAGAGGATTCATAATCTTGATCTTGGAAAACCCGACTTCCGGCTGAAAAAATTCATTGCGAATATCAAAGCTTTTGAGCTACTTTCTATTTCTTGTTGTTTCTTGATTACTCCAAGTCTGCTGAGGAAGGCTCTCAGCCGATACATTCTTCTTTTTCTTTTAAGGATCCTGTCTTTCTATTTTCAAGCTTCCGCAAACCTTGTTGCACCATCACATTCGCACAGCTTGAACGCAGTCCTTCTTTTTTATCATCCTGTCTTTCTATTTTCAAGCTTCCCCCACAAACCTTATTCCACTGTTTGCTTCTTCAAGCATTTGCGAATATCAGTTAATGGCGGTAAATATTTAACGTGCGGCTCATGTCCGTCGCCAAGCTGCGACACGAAAAAAAAATTCAGACATTTTTTAAAAAAAATGGCAAAACTCCCACAGCTCAATCTGGTTTTAAGATAATTGCACCCCATGGGGAATGCTAAAATTGTTAGTTGGTTTCTAGGGCGGATCAGGGGGGGCCGGGGGGGGGGGNTATTCCACTGTTTGCTTCTTCAAGCATTTGCGAATATCAGTTAATGGCGGTAAATATTTAACGTGCGGCTCATGTCCGTCGCCAAGCTGCGACACGAAAAAAAAATTCAGACATTTTTTAAAAAAAATGGCAAAACTCCCACAGCTCAATCTGGTTTTAAGATAATTGCACCCCATGGGGAATGCTAAAATTGTTAGTTGGTTTCTAGGGCGGATCAGGGGGGGCCGGGGGGGGGGGGGTTGGGAGGCATGACGATCCTTTTTGAAGTAACGCTGCTGGGGTAGGGAGTCGGCTGGTGTCCCTTCTGCAAGATGTTGACCTATTCAATGACGGCGAGAGAGAAATATGGATTTAGGATTTCACAACAACAAAAAAAAACAAACAAAAAAAAAATAAAATAACAATAATAATTTTTTTTTAAAAATCCAAAATAAAATAAATCAATTGAATTATAATTGAAAAAAATATCAATTCAGAATATCAACAGCTGGCATCAACTGTGATGTAAAAAATCACGGATACAAGGCGCGTAGTTCTGTCTGAAGCTTCAGAAAATGGGGAGGGGGGGGGGTGGGGGTTGGGGTGGTGCGACTGTTTGAAATGGTTGTACAAGTTTGTCGATAAGAAAAGTATTCCTCATTGTTTAAAAAAAATAGTTCAGCAATATACTCCATCATTTTCTCTAATACTCCATCATTTTCTCTGATACTCCATCATTTTCTCTAATGCTCGATCATTTTCTCTAATGCTCCATCATTTTCTTTAATGCTCCATCATTTTCTCTAATGCTCCATCATTTTCACTAATGCTCCATCATTTTCACTAATACTCCATCATTTTCTCTAACACTCCATCATTTTCTCTAATACTCCATCATTTTCTCTAACACTCCATCATTTTCTCTAATGCTCCATCATTTTCTCTAACACTCCACCATTTTCTCTACTTTGTTTCCACCTTAAAAAATATAATTTTTCTGCAATGACACCCAATAAAACATGGACCATAAAAAAAAACTTTACGATACCAATAAAGAATCTGACCTAACTTAAAACTCAAAGTTCAATGATCGTTTATTGGGTTTATATTTATGAAATGTCACCTAGTGCGTAATGAGTTGTATTTCATTTGTGTTCTCGAAATAATGCGTTCGAATAGTAAGCAGGATAGTAAGCAGGGCAGCAAACATAATTAGTAAGCAGGATTTCAAGCAGGATAGTAAGCAGGATAACAAGCAGGATAGTGAGCAGGATAGCAAGCATGATAGTGAGCAGGATAGTCAGCAGGCCTGACTTCAAATGTCTGAAACAATAGTTAATAAAGTTGTAAGGAAGATGTCAATTGATTGAATCAAGAATGAAAGACATAAATAAATAAATAAAATGAAAATATTGATATTGAACTAATCCAGGGTGCTCAGAATAGTGTGTAAGTTGATGTTGAACCAATCCAGGGTGCTCAGAATATTGTGTAAATTGAAGTTGAACCACTCTAGGATGCTCAGAATATTGTGTAAATTGAAGTTGAACCACTCTAGGGTGCTCAGAATATTGTGTACGTTGAAGTTGAACCACTCTAGGATGCTCAGAAGAGTGTGTACGTTGATGTGGAACCAATCCAGGGTGCTCAGAAGAGTGTGTACGTTGATGTGGAACCAATCTAGGATGCTCAGAATAGTGTGTACGTTGATGTGGAACCAATCTAGGATGCTCAGAACAGTGTGTACGTTGATGTGGAACCAATCCAGGGTGCTCAGAAGAGTGTGTCTGCCTCGTAGTTTCATTTCACTCAACATTTTGAGAAAGGATCCTAACTAAATTTTTTTTTTATTTTTATCGTCAGACTTTTATTTCCTCCCTCCAGTGAGTCTAGCTTCATGTGATCATGTTCCTGGACTCGAGTGACTATAAAACGAAACCAGCACCATCAGTTTCAGTAGATTGATAGTCAAAGCGCCAGCCGTTCATTTTAAGCTTTAGATAGTTAACTGTCGAGAAGAAATACTCGTTTTGTTAGCTATAGAAGTGTGCACATATGGTATTACATACTGCTCTCACCGCCAACGTAAACCTCTGTCACCAATTTACGTCAACTTCCAGCCCACACACCCCCACCCCCCTTTTTTTTCCACCTCCCCTTTCCCCACACTTACCTCAAAATTGGACGATTTCAATAATCCGTGCTTGGTCTCCGCATCACTTCGACCCACACATCACTCCGACCCACACGACCGCCCCACGTTAATTAACGCGTCTAGCCAAACACAATGATTACCCACAGTCGCTATGATAAACCCCCACATTGATTGCTTTACACAATGATTACTCCCTGGCGGACTATTTCCGATGAAGTCGGCGAACACTGTGGTGAATAATTGGGGTCCCTTTTTCATTTCCATTTTTTTCAAATATTTTAATGACCCATAAAGACCCTTATGATGATATATATGGGCTATAAAAATAAAAGAAAAATAAAAGTTATCTAGCTCTATTATTCATGTGCTTGAGGTCTAGTTTTGGAGGTAAATATCACATTTAAAATGGTCTGTCGAATAGGACTTGCCATTTAGTGGCGGAAATCTATTAATAGAACACCCGGGCGTACTGGCCAAACTCATGAAGATATTAATAAAACATCCTGGTATTCCGTTTGGCCAAGCTCTCTCAACAGCTGCTCGTTACTTCTACGTTAATGTCAGCCGGCACAGTGGGCCTCAAACTATTTGAAAACGTGTTTACAACTTTATTTTACAAACAAAATAACCTGCGGATATATATATATACGGAAAGACATTGTGAGAAGCTGTGCTTTACGAAAACATTGTCTAACAATAGTAACTTTACGTAAATCGATGTGACGATTTCCGGTCTTAGAAATGACAAACTCTATTGTCAAACATTGACCACCTTAAACACGGAGATATTGAGGTAAAGAATGGTTCAGATCTAACTATGATTCGCTAAGTCAGTGTAGGCCCCTCCTCCCCCCCCAAAAAAAAAAAAATTTTTAATAAAAAAAACAAAAAAAAAACAAACAAACAAACAAACGCAAGAACAAGGTTTTAGTGACTAGTGAGAATTCCCATCATTATTGAAGGGTGTACAGTGATAGCAGTTACAACCGCACGACCTGGGATCACTAAAAAAAAAAAACAGCAAAAAAAAAAAAAAACAGTGCCCGGTGGGTAGGGGGGGGGTCAAGGGTAATTAAAGTTAAATGCGATCTCTGTACACAACACTGAAGTAAAACATCTACAGAATGTTTTATTTAAGTACGTGAAGAGAGAACAAAAAGTCTTTAAACA
>CAXITT010000020.1:647333-663912 GCA_964033795.1 Lymnaea stagnalis
AAAAAAAAAAAAAAAGAAAAAAAAAAAAAAAAACAGTGCCCGGTGGGTAGGGGGGGGGTCAAGGGTAATTAAAGTTAAATGCGATCTCTGTACACAACACTGAAGTAAAACATCTACAGAATGTTTTATTTAAGTACGTGAAGAGAGAACAAAAAGTCTTTAAACATTTCTCTTACTAAGAAAAAAACAAGAAGAAATAATTAATTAATAAACGTACAAATTTATTATTTTATTTTGTGTTCCAGTTTACAAAAGTTCTGTTATGATCGGCAGGTAAAGAATTGAGATTATTTTAAAGTTGGGCTTTATTTAAAATCTATATTTGAGTTAAACCTTTTTCTTCTTTGCGGAGGCACATTAGAATCTATATTTGAGTTAAACCTTTTTCTTCTTTGCGGAGGCACATTAGAATCTATATTTGAGTTAAACCTTTTTATTCTTTGCGGAGACACGTTAGAATCTATCTTTGAGTTAAACCTTTTTCTTCTTTGCGGAGACACGTTAGAATCTATCTTTGAGTTAAACCTTTTTCTTCTTTGCGGAAGCACTTTAGAATCTATATTTGAGTTAAACCTTTTTTATTCTTTGCGGAGACACGTTAGAATCTATATTTGGGTTAAACCTTTTTCTTCTTTGCAAGGGACGCGTTAAAATCTAGTTTTGAGTTAAATCTTTTTCCTTTTTTTTTTTTTTTCTTTCATGTCACCTAGTCATGTGGAGCACTCAGTTAATTCAGGAACGACAAGCCGGTCACCGACAGACGTTTCATCAGCAAAACCTAAAGCCTTCCTCTTACCTCCCTTTTCTAATTTTCCGTTNAAGGGACGCGTTAAAATCTAGTTTTGAGTTAAATCTTTTTCCTTTTTTTTTTTTTTTCTTTCATGTCACCTAGTCATGTGGAGCACTCAGATAAATCAGGAACGACAAGCCGGTCACCGACAGACGTTTCATCAGCAAAACCTAAAGCCTTCCTCTTACCTCCCTTTTCTAATTTTCCGTTGACCAATTTCACATCTCAGCTGCACATAAATTTCCAGGCCTTAGGACCCCCGCCCATCACAGCGCCCCCCCCCCTTTTTTTTCCATTTCCCTTTCCAAAATTCTGTTAGCCACTTTGACAATGTCTTTCGTAAGAGTTTGTCTACGTATGTGTTACAGACAGACAATATTCTACACACAGCACAACTACCACACAATGACCAACACATTCTTTCCACAACACAAACTACCACACAATGACCAACACATTCTTTCCACGACACAAACTACCACACAATGACCAACACATTCTTTCCACAACATAAGCTACCACACAATGACCAACACATTCTTTCCACAACACAAACTACCACACAATGACCAACGCATTCTTTCCACAACACAAACTACCACATACAATGACCAACACATTCTTTCCACAACACAAACTACCACACAATGACCAACACATTCTTTCCACAACACAAACTACCACACAATGACCAACACATTCTTTCCACAACGCAAACTACCACACAATGACCAACACATTCTTTCCACAACACAAACTACCACACAATGACCAACACATTCTTTCCACAACACAAACTACCACACCCCCTGGTCATCCAGCCTAGAAGAATTCATGCAATAGATACACAAAAATAAACAACGATAATTTAAATATATATATAAAAAAATTCTCCTCTATTTTATTTTCGTTCTCTTAATTTGCTAACTTTTTTTCCCGCCCCTAAACTTTTTTTGCCGCCCCAGGCGGCCGCCTTCTCTCGCCTACTGGTAGCCATGGCTCTGTCAGCAGATTCCACTCACTTTCATAACGTCCTCGTTGAGAAGATCATGCAACAAGCGCGAAGTCAGACCGCTCTCAGTTCAAACACAAGCAAATGCTTTTTTTTAGAACCCCTCAAATCACATCCCTTCCTATCTATTAGAGGAAGACCAAAAAAAAAACAAAAACAAAAAACAAACAAAAACCAACAAGATTTGAGATTAGTCTCAAAGCAAACCTGTCTCAAATCATAATGCTCTTCAATCTTGTGCATGTCCAAACGCGTTGAGGTCGGTTAGTATCTTAAAAGCTATCTATGCAAGTGCTCAAACGTATCGGCATCGCCGGTTGGCACCTCACAAAACTGAAGTGAGAAAAAAAAAAGTGTGATAGATTCTTGCCGACAGTTGTTTCTTTCCTTCTTCCATTAACTTGCTGCTGCTGTTTTTCTGAGCCCTGTTAGGGTTGTGCTGAGATTTTGTTTTTTTTCGTACCACATTCAATTATTATTGGGTGACCGACACCTGTTTTTTGAACACCACATTCAACTATTTTTTGGACACCACATTCAACTGTTTTTTTGACACCAAATTCAACTGTTTTGGACACCAAATTTAACTGTTTTTGGACACCACATTCAACTAATTTTGGGTACCCCATTCAACTGTTTATGGACACCACATTCAACTGTTTATGGACACCACATTCAACTTTTTATGGACACCACATTCAACTGTTTATGGACACCACATTCAACTAATTTTGGGTACCCCATTCAACTGTCTATGAACACCACATTCAACTGTTTATGGACACCACATTCAACTGTATATGGACACCACATTCAACTGTTTATGGACATCACATTCAACTGTTTTTGGGGTACCACGTGCAACTGTTTGCACCTCTGCTGTGTTGATACCAACAGAACTTACATTTATTTTCTAGAGTGTTCATTGAATGTTAACTGTTTTTATCATCTGTCCTTACTTTTCAAATCCACGAATGTTGCTTTTTTTTTTTTTTTTTTTTTTAAAAAGGCAACATTGACACTGCCTTTATTTTTCTGTTTTTTTTTTTTTTTTTTTTTTTTTTTTTTTTCTATTCTTTTTTTTTTTTTTTTTTTTTTTTTTTTTTTTTTAAAAAGGCAACATTGACACTGCCTTTGATGTCCAATATTTATCCATGTCAGCATGAAACTGATGCCGTAATGATGTACATCAGGCTATGTAATTATGTACGACCAATAATGCCATAGTTCCAGTTATTAAAATACCATCGAGACTTAGAATGTCAGGAAGATCAACCTATAAAGAGCTGATCAAAGGATAATTAAAAGCAGCTGTCCTTGAGAAGCATGAAGGCAAGCGCCTGAACAAAATGTTTATAAATGTACGCCGTTAGACAGGCTGTGGAGGCTCATTAGTATAAAGTTATACAGAACTACTGTGAGGCTTACTGTTGTACCGGTATGTAGAACTGCTGTGAGGCTTACTGTTGTACCGGTATGTAGAACTGCTGTGAGGCTTACTGTTGTACCGGTATGTAGAACTGCTGTGAGGCTTACTGCTGTACCGTATGTAGAACTGCTGTGAGGCCTACTGCTGTATCGGTATGTAGAACTGCTGTGAGGCTTACTGTTGTACCGGTATGTAGAACTGCTGTGAGGCTTACTGTTGTACCGGTATGTAGAACTACTGTGGGACTTGCTGTTGTACCGTTATGTAGAACTTTTGTGAGAGTCATTATTATACAGTTATACATAACTACATTGAGATTCATTATTATAGCTCCGGCTTTAAGACCTTACGTCTCCCAATCGGGTAGTCTTTCTTTAACTCCAATTATGACGAAACAGATGTCAGACATATTGACGTAGTTATTACATTGTGGGAAATAATAGCTATGCGTTTGCTACGTGGGGTAGGGGGGATTCGACCCTTACAGGCAGGGGCGTAGGTGTCTTTTTATGACTGAGGGTGATTAGGGATGGGGGTCCAATTTCAGCCAACCTTTGAGCACCAACAAATTTACTTAAAAATGAGATCTTAAATTTTAACTTAAATAAGATTTTAAGCGCCATTTTTTTAATGTTATTTATTTTTTTCTAAATCTTTTTTTTTTAAAATTAAGACATTTATCGGTTAGCCCCTATCTCAGCGACTTGGGATCCGTTGCACTTTTGACTTGTACTGATTCAATGTAGACGATATGAAGCAGAAATAAACCCATTAAAATTATATTCCGTGGCGATGCCGTCGTCCCGCTGTCACTGTGAACTTTAATCTGTGGATATCCCGACTTATCTTTTTTTTCAGGGGGGGGGGGGCTGTCGATGCAGCATTTTGTTTTGTCAAGACCCGTATGTGGGTGGTTAAATCAGGTCGTCTGATATCACAGATTTGCCGCTATAAACCTACTGGTGTACTTTTAGCATTTAGGGAACTGAACCAGTGGTCCTCAATGTCTTCGAAATCGTTCCACCGTTCTAGTTATGATGTGTCCCTGACATGGGTTTGTTAAAAAAAAAAATCACCATTGATGCTAAACATGTATTGTTTCATCTACACATGTTTTTATGTGTCTCATTAATCTACTTTATAAAGTTTTATCGCAGTCCAACACTCTTGAAATGGGTTTGTAAGATTCAATAGGTTTTTAAGTGAAAAAAAAATGAAATTGTTAATTTTAAATTACTATAAACGTTACAATTGTTCATTTATCGGCACATTTTTATTCATCAAATACGAATTTATTCACGTAAGCGGTGATCTCCTTCTCAGAGTGTAAGATCTGTTGTTGTCGTGTAAGAGCTGTTGTTGTCGCCTACAGTATCTCATCGGGGTTCTATAAAAGTCTTCAGACGTCACACGAGCTGACAACAATCTAAACTCGTCTGTCAGTGTGTGTATACACAGTTAATGACATCTCTACGACAGTGCGTCACAAAATGTATACAATTTCTTTGTTGTTGTTACCTAAGAATAAGAATTATTTAAGTTTAAAGAATAAAAAAACATCAAGAAAACGTATTTTGCGATGTGACGCCTTTCAATTTGAAAGTAATAGTTGGACTGAACTATTTTTTTCGACAAATTAATCTAAAAAGGTCACAATGTCTCCGCTAAGGGCTTCGGCGCTAGCTAGAGAAGACTGAGAGTGTCTGGACGCTGGTCAGCCGATAATTGGTTCCAATAAAATTAGTCGGTACTATTGGGACTTGTCATTATCTAGCAAATATTTGTGGCTTTTTTTTTTCTATTTGGACTGTTGGTCATTTTTTGATGTATTTGGTTTTTTTTTCGCTCTTCTTAGTTTTAGCACTAACATTTTTAATGTTACAACTGCTGTTTCTTTTGTTAAGTACGACAACCTGTTGTGTTTATAAGAAAGGTATGTGTACCGTTCGTCAGTTGAAATCGACAAATGATCTCCTCAACCATCGTGCATGTGCTAATTCTGAACTCGGCTGTGGGTGCGCAGATGGCTCATGTAGGGGCGGTGTAGTCGACGTCACACGTCTTAATACGCAGCTCCAGATTCGTTTAACAATGAAAAGCGAATATTATTAAAACTGTTGTGTCGGGCCACTGGTGAGATAATGTTATCTTTTTGGCTGACTGCTTATGCCGCTGTTAGTCAGAATTTTGGGTAGCCGCCAGCCAGACGTTGGGGCATCTTTTGGTCAGCCTTTCGGGCTGTTGTCAGTCACACCAGTGGCCAATTGTCAGTCAGACCTTTGAGCAGCTTCCAGACAGACATGTGGACGGATGTCAGCCAGATTGCGGGGCAGCTGCCAGCCAGACTTTTGGGCAGCTGTCGGGTCAGATTTTTGGATCAGCAGTCAGTCCGAATTTTTCGGCAGCTGTTAGATATAGTGCTGGGCAGCTGTCAGCCAGACTTTGGGGCAGCTGGCAACCCAGACTTTTTGACAGCTGTTATTAAGACTTTTGGGCAGCTTAGCCTGAAATTCGGACAGCTATCAGCCAGATGCATGGGTTGTTTGGGCAGCTTACCCTCAAATTCTGACAGCTATCAGCCAGATGCATGGGTGGTTTGGGCAGCTTAGCCTCAAATTCGGTCAGCTATCAGCCAGATGCATGGGTGGTTTGGGCAGCTTAGCCTCAAATTCGGACAGCTATCAGCCAGATGCATGGGTGGTTTGGGCAGCTTAGGCTCAAATTCGGACAGCTATCAGCCAGATGCATGGGTGGTTTGGGCAGCTTAGCCTCAAATTCGGACAGCTATCAGCCAGATGCATGGGTGGTTTGGGCAGCTGCATCGCCGTGTTGTCGGTTAAATGCAGGGTGTGTGTCTGTTCCGGCTGATTTTTTTAAAAAGATAATGAACTCTGGAAAAAAAACGTTATTTCAGTTAAAAACGTTATCACAAAGTCCTCTCACAAAGAAAGTCTTATCACAAGGTCTTACACCGAAGCTGCATCACAATGTCCCAAGAGAATACTCTCTAAAACTCTCGAGCTCTGCTCCAGACCTTTTTTAAAAAACAAAACAAATTGAACAACCCATAAAAAAAAATATATTTTTTAAAATAAAGTCTTCATATTCAAATTAATTAATTTTTTTGTAATTGGGGTTTGGGGGGGGGGGTATTGTATTTATGTAATTTACGTGATATATCATTTATGCGATTTTCGCAACTGATTTTTGTTATGGAAGTAGTATTTATCAAACGTAGTACGTTTGAAACCAAATAGACTAAGATATCTTTAAAACCCAAATTCACCGCAAATACAAAGCACGTAGCAAACAGCTGCACAGTTAATCTCCACACCAAAACACGCAACCATTGAAAAATAGCTTATATTATTCAATATTCCCCTCGAAGATTAGGGAAAACAAACTGTGGGCGGGTTGGTGGCTGGAGAGTGGGGCTGAAAAAATTAATCGAATGTGTTGTCATCGGCATCGAGTCAAAGTGCGTGGTTTCTGTTCGATATGATAGACGGGAAATGGGCCAATTAGTAAAGTTAATAAAAGGATTTAATTTTAAACCAAAAACACCCCCCCCCCACACACACACAAAACAAAACAAAAAAAAAAAACAACCCAAAAAAACCCCTGATCCTTGCACATCGAATGTGTTGTCATCGGCATCGAGTCAAAGGGCGTGGTTTCTGTTCGATATGATAGACGGGAAATGGGCCAATTAGTAAAGTTAATAAAAGGATTTAATTTAAAACCAAAAACACCCCCCCCCACACACACACAAAACAAAACAAAAAAAAAAAACAACCCAAAAAAACCCCTGATCCTTGCACTTAAGGTGTTCAGGTAAAATAAAGGCGCTCAGAGAGACTTTGAGTTAATTACAAAGGAATAATGTCAACAAATAAGCGTTCAGGTCGGCCTGAGTTGGATGCAATAACATCTCATTAGCGAGATCAAACTGATTCATAAGGAGAAAAGAATAAAAGAATACATAATTTATAAAACATAGGAAATGTTGTTGTTGGTGGGTTTTTTTTAACGTATGAGGTTGGAGTAGTAGGGGTGACGTGTGAATGCTTGGGGGAGGGGGGGTTAGAAATTTGTTTAGTGAAATATGATAAAAACTACAAGAATCAGATAAGAAGAAAGGCCCAAAGCCCATCATGACTTAATTACTAAAATTATGACTGTGTTCTCATTCCACCGTGGATGATGCAGCTAGCGAGTTGGATATTGTATCATACCAGCTGGCACAACGGAAACCACGTTAAGAGCGTACAATAAGGGGTTGGGGGGGGGGAGTGTATCATCAATAATAACAATTGCAGAAGCACAGTTTGCGAGTCCTTTTGCCCACATGGAGCATGTACCATGTAACGTTTTACAGTGTCATAAGTCCAGGATCTGTGTTTTTATCTGGTACAATTTTTTCAATTTTTTTTCATTAACTATCGTTGCCAAGTACTAGAAAGAGGGCACAAAGTGGTAGAACTCATTTTTATAGACTCATTGAAATAGACATTTGTTCTTTTGTGAGCAGTTGGCTCGTACGGGATCAAACGCCGGACGGGGCAAGCAGCGAATGAGAGCGCAGCACTGTGCGCAGCTCTGTGCGCAATGAAAAACGAGGCGGACTAGATCCACTCGGGAATTATTATTACTACTAGTTGGGACAACCGAAACCACGTTTGCGCGTCTAAAATACGGAAAGCGGCGCATAGTCTATAATAATAATTCCAGATGGGGCTCTTTATAACCACAGAAGCTTAGTTGTATTGATATTTTGTGGTCTTAAGAATTTACTATATATCATTTAGAAAAAGAAAAAAAAAACATGCATCAATAAAGAAGGAGGTCGTTGGAGAATGTGCTCTTTTGGGTGCATTTGGGTGCGCACGACGGGGGAAAAAGCAATGAATGTGAGCGCACCAGGGTGTGCATCGAGCCGACACTATCCATACGGGAATTATGTTATAAGATAGATAGCTTTTTACAGCTGATCTATCTTATTACTAATTTTTTTTACATTTCCGTCTACTTAAAATAAACGATGCCTCATCAGCTCTAGAACATTCTTCCTATTCAAGATGAATAATTATATATTAGGCTTATATCTTAAAAAATCTACTTGCTTTCACTTAGCACGAAACATGTTTTTATTCTAGGCTTCTATAGCCCCAATCCTATGCAATATTCTGCTCGCTTTGAATTATGTTTAATAGCGCGTTCGCTTATGGCAGGGGCAAAGCTAGGGATTGGGCCACTCGGAATCGGACCATGATATTTCGCGCCCCCCCCCCCCCATTTTTCCTCCCCACAAACTTCCAAAATGAACCCCCCCCCCCCCCCCCCAAGTGTCAAAATGAACAACACCGCCCCTAACTGCCAAACCCGCCCTTACCCGACCTTACAACCCCCCCCCCCTCAACTGTCAAACTCACACACACACCGCACCACTGACCCAAGCGGGCAAACATCTCATTAAAGACACAACACCTACCACCAAAAACAATGCTAAGAATGCAACACAGGGCATTTGACGATGGCGAAGGTGTAGTGGTCAATTATGTCACCCTGAAAATAAAACCCTCGGTCTTCAGTTCAACCAGGCGGGTAGGCCTTAGGTTCAACCAGGCGTGTCGGTCTTCAGTTCAACCAGGCGGGTAGGCCTTAGGCTCAACCTTGCGTGTCGGTGTTCGGTTCAACCAGGCATGTCGGTCTTCAGTTCAAACAGGCGGGTAGGCCTTAGGTTCAACCAGGCGTGCCGGTCTTCAGTTCAACCAGGCGTGTCGGTCTTCAGTTCAACCAGGTGGGTAGGCCTGAGGTTCTACCAGGTGTATCGGTCTTCAGTTCTACCAGGCGTATCGGTCTTCAGTTCAACCAGGCGGATAGGCCTGAGGTTCTACCAGGCGTGCTGGTCTTCGGTTCTACCAGGCGTATCGGTCTTCAGTTCAACCAGGCGGGTAGGCCCTATGTTCTGCCAGGCTGGTAGGTCTTCGGTTCAAACAGGTGTATTTGTCTTCGGTTCAACCTAAGTAACAAAGAACTAAGAAAAACAGTTTTCAAAGAAAGCGATATCAAAGATATTGACAAAAAAAATATTTTATTTAATTTAATCATACTTTTAAATTTCTATAAAAATACAAATTAGAGTACATAAGCAACGTTTTTTAAATCAGTTTACATCAAGGGGAAAAGGTACATTCCTCAAAATACTATTAATTTACACACACTTATATAACGTCTCGTACAGCAAGACCACACTAAGGGTAACGAAAAGGTAGTGACTCAAATAGCTCTAACCATGTGCAATACAAGGCTAAATTATAAGACCTCTACACAAATGACTCCGACTCCCTACCCAAAGGCCTCTGACTCCCCTACCCAAGGGTCAACAGAATTTTGTTCAATGAATTCATCAGTTACCTGACTATTTTTGTTCTTCGGTTATCAGATATGTCACTAACCCTAACACATGCCCTAACCCTAACCCTAACACATGCCCTAACTCTAACCCTAACCCTAACACATGCCCTAACTCTAACCCTAACCCTAACACATGCCCTAACCCTATTTATAACCCCAAAAACTTATTCTATTCATTTATCTATTTTACATGTAGAATTAAAAAAAATATATATATATATATATATATATATATATTTATAAACTGGGCGCCCTGGGCGGAATACTCCCTTTTTTCATAGGTCGCTGGTTTATCGTACTTTTCGTTACACGACGTGTGCACTTGAAATAAATAACACACGTTATTGCCCAAACAAATTCCGTACTTATAACAGTTTAAAAAACACAACATGGCAGCGTGCAATTCAACTGAACGATATATCTGCGAACTGCACGGTAACTCTACACGATAAAAGTATACTCAATCTCCACGGCTCCGTCTCTATTCAGGTATTCAGAGCCCATTGCCGTCATTCACGGGCGGGCACTTCAGATCAGCCAGATAGGAGCTGTGCACAACTCGATTCATCTCACGAAAAAAAAAAAAACAACAACAACAGAGCGATGACAATCGTAATTCACAAACCAGAAACACAACAAAAAACTCCGGTGCTTGACATCCTTACGATTACCATTAGAAACGTGTCGAGAAGAGCAATGTGGTGCGCGCGCTGGCTCCGGTGCGAAGATTTGGCATGTCTCGTTGTAAAAAAACGCAACCAAAAAAACCCCCCAAAAAACTGTAGTTCAAATGGTGTTGTGTCTGAGATTTTATTTCATGAACCCCGTTGAGTATCCTTCGCACGGTTGGCTTGGAAAGCTCAGCGCTTCTCAGATATGTTTTTTCCCTCATGACCCAAAGTGTTGCTGTTGTTGTTTTTGTTGGTTTTTTTAACCTCCACGGCAACTTCTTATAAACAATAATTATTTAATATAAATATATATCTTCTTTTGTTTCAAAGCTGTTGGATCCTGAATGAAATATGCCGTGGGCCCTCTTGCCCCGAGGTGGAGTGGCGTGTGGGGGGAGGGGTCATCTGGTCCTAATTGGTACGACAACGTCAGCAAGGGAAATTAAAATCTTCGGCCTTCACCGGAGAGAAGCTAGTATTTGACTGACCACTGTCCCTTTACCCTGAAAATTTGCGGTGAATGAATTAACTTTGCGACTTTTAATTGCTTTCAAGTATAAAACGAAGACATTCATCAGAAATGTCCCTAGAATGAAGCGAACGACATCCTTTGAAGTTTTCTGTTACGTGCCAATGGGTCAGTTCATCCTATTGTACCGGCAGTCATTTAATCGGTGTGTCGCTATCCCAATTGTCCAGGTAGTCATTAAATCAGTGTGACACTATCCCATTGTACCAGCAGTCATTACATCAGTGTGTCACTATCCCTTAGCCTGGAAGTCATTAAATCAGTGTGTCTCTATCCCATACACTGGAAGTCATTACATCAGTGTGTCGCTATCCCATTGTACCAGCAGTCATTAAATCAGTGTGTCGCTATCCCATACCCTGGAAGTCATTAAATCAGTGTGTCACTATCCCATTGTACAAGCAGTCATTAAATCAGTGTGTCACTATCCCATTGTATCAGCAGTCATTAAATCAGTGTGTCGCTATCCCATACCCTGGAAGTCATGAAATCAGTATGTCACTATCCCATTGTACCAGCAGTCATTAAATCAGTGTGTCGCTATCCCATACACTGGAAGTCATTAAATCAGTTTGTCACTATCCCATTGTACCAGCAGTCATTAAATCAGTGTGTCGCTATCCCAAACACTGGAAGTCATTAAATCAGTGTGTCACTATCCCATTGTACCAGCAGTCATTAAATCAGTGTGTCGCTATCCCATACACTGGAAGTCATTAAATCCGTGTGTCACTATCCCATACACTGGAAGTCATTAAATCAGTGTGTCACTATCCCATTGTTCCAGCAGTCATTAAACTGGTGTGTCGCAACAAGTTTACGTTCGTGCTGCAAGATTCTGAGATGCAAGAATTCGATTTTTTTTATTTTTTAAATCTTGCATCTCAGAATCTGTTTGTTTACCAGCAAAGTCAGGGCAGATCTTGACGCTGATCGATTTTTTTTTTTTATCAGCGTCAAGATCTGCCCTGACTTTGCTGGTAAACAAACACAGAATCACGTGATGTGATCCCATTGCCATCATTTTGACAACTTGACTCAACAATTCTTGCCGTTGCCGAATGCAGCAGCAGCCTTGCCCCAAAAAACTATTGTTATTGCCGAGATCCTCTCATGTATTTTTCATGGACATCGATTTCCGGTAGTTGACTACTGCTTTACCGTTCACAACTTGCTTCTCACCGATGTAATCTGTAAATGAATATGCTGGTGATTCCGGATTACAAGTGTAATAGCCCGCGATACGATACTGCTTGCATGGTATTTTGTGTAAAACGTTGGGGATATTGAAGCAAAGGTGCCGAAGCGAGGAACATAATGAGCCTCAAGGAACCTTAATACATTAGAGAGGACCAGCATGGGAACTAAAAGGAACTTTTAGGAAGCCAAAGTCGTAGTAAAAAAGCCGTGGTCAACTAATGGAACCTCAACGAAGCTAAAGATGTAGGGGTGAAACAGACTGGGAACAGAGGAACCTTAGCAAAGCTAAAGCCATAGAAGTGAAACAGACCGGGAAACAAAAGGAACCAAAATCGAAGTTAAAGACTAAGGGTCGAAACAGCCTGTGATCTAAAAATAAGATGCATGAAGCTCAATACATAAGGTCACAAAAGCATGGGCGCTAAAGGGAAGCTATATGAAGCTAAAGACACAGAAGAGAAGAAGAAAAAAAATGAATACACGTAACAAGAATGAAGCTAACCCCAGATGGGGGTGAAAAGGGGACTTTGGGGGCTAATGGGAACCTTGAGGAACCTCAAAACACAGGAGGGGATCAGCCTGGGAAATAAAAATAAAAAAACTCAAAGAACGCGAAGATACAGAAGACGTGTCGTGAAAGTCACAAAAATTAAACAGAAAAAAAGTTTCGGTTTTCACTTGTTGTTTCTTAAATTATCTTAACAAAAATTAAATTTTGGATATGTGCAGTTCAAATACATAAACCTAAATAGGTTTAAAAAAAAAAAAAAAAATACAGCTTAAATTTATGAACCTAAATGGGTTTGGATTTATAAATTTAAACTGTAAATTTTTAATAGATATATTAGAAAAAAAAAATAAAAAAAAGTTTCGGTTTTCACTTGTTTGTTCTTAAATTTTCTTAACAAAAATTAAATTTTGGATATGTGCAGTTCAAATACATAAACCTAAATAGGTTTAAAAAAAAAAAAAAAAAAAATACAGCTTAAATTTATGAACCTAAATGGGTTTGGATTTATAAATTTAAACTGTAAATTTTTAATAGATATATTGGAAAAAAAAAATCTGCACATTTATTTCAATTTGTTTGTTGTTTTGTTGTGTTGTTAAAAAATTACGATTTAAATTTATGAACATACCTACACAAAGAAAGAAGTTTAAAAAAAAAAAAGACAATACATTCATCCGCAGTTAACAGAGTGTAAACATGCGTAAAAGAATCAATTTTAGTCCCAGACCTTTAGTGGCGCCATTTTGACTAATGGAATTGAATGATGACCATTCAAGCAAGACGACGATGTGGGCGAATGGGGTTGACACAAGGAGGCCTGAATATTGTTACACTCGGCACGCGCGTATCGCGTGGTGCTGCACTCTACACGCGTCTCACGTGGTGTTTTTTTTTTTTTTTTCAACTTGTTTTTGATAGGAAGTGATGCGACGAGATATCTCCCCCCCCCCAACACACACACACACACCAGTCATTGTAGAATTTTAGAATAATTACCACTGCAGCTTTGTCACAAATAGTGGAGTTCAGTGCCAGAACGTGCGGCATGCATGGAAGAAAATGTGTTTATGCAGATGAGATTAGAGTGTGTGAAGAGCACAATTTAAATATTGGAAAAGACATGTGATATGTTCTTTTATTTTCGTGATTTTGGCGGATAGAGAGCATGTTGACAAGACACTAGCAGGCGGTAGCTATTGATTTAGGCTTTTGAGCGTTAATACAAATGTACACTTTACTTTAGAGAAAAAATCTTTTCGCCGACAATGAATTGGTAAAAACGCCATCATGAGCTGGCATGGCCTGATTCGTATTCACCCCAGCCCCCCACATCATCATCTCTTCTCTAGCAAGCTATAAATCATCACATCACCCCTCCGTTATCATCTTTCCCAACTACGTCATCTGTTTTCGCCCTGCTTCATCTTCTCCCCGCTTCATCTTCTCCCAGGAGACTTCATCTTCTCCCAGGAGACTTCATCTTCTCCCAGGAGACTTCATCTTCTCCCATGAGACTTCATCTTCTCCCAGGAGACTTCATCTTCTCCCAGTAGACTTCATCTTCTCCCATCTTCTCCCAGGAGACTTCATCTTCTCCCTGGAGACTTCATCTTCTCCCGGGAGACTTCATCACTTTCCCCGCACACAAGACATATAAGGGGAGACTTAGAATGGCGTGCAAAGGAGCTTATAAAAGATAATGAGAAAAAAAAGTAGACCAAAATAAATCAATGGAATTACAAGAAGACTCTTGAGTAATAAAATAATGTCTAGCCATGATGCGCTTATTAGTGTTCAACAACAACCCACCCACCCCCCAAAAAACAACAACAACAACAACAAAAAACACGGCCAATCAGTGCAGCTCCATTCGCGATGTACAAACTAATTATAGAATAAGTATTGTAATGAAACTTCCATCAATATCTCTTATATATATATTACGCTTCTGGTGTGACTCATGGACTGCTTCCTAATCAGCGAATTTGGTATTGAGAGTATAGGCCTACTACAAATAATTCTAAATGTTTCAAAGAAAGTGTGGTTCAATAATGAGCTCAATGGCTTGCAAAATTTAATCCCCGACAATTACGCTAAATGATATATTTTTATATAACGCAACAGTGTTTGGCGCGTAATATTTCAATTCGGGAAAATAAAATTGTCTCAATTTAAGTATGGTGTAAAAAAATTATTCGGTTTAAAAGTGGGTTGGGACATCAGAATATTTTATATGTTTTGTGGAATAAAGAGTGAAATATGGCGTGAAATAAAGAGTGTGCAGTGACGCATCATGGTGGCAAGGGGTGTAGCGAAAATTGGGATTCTTAAATGTGCTTTCCTTTAGTTCATGTTTTGTCAAGCAACTTTAGGAGATGGGAAGTTCACGCATTGCGGCCACCATTGTTTTGCGTGCCTTGAATGGTTGTATAAAAGATATTTGCGTAGACTCTAGACGCGACGAAAATTTGCTAAAAATTAAAGAAAAGATGTTGCGGCAACAGTTTATGGTTTGCAATGCTTTGACCAGACGTGTGATACCATTGACGTGTTGAAATCACACTTGCGCGCCGCAGATCTCATGAATTTCGACGTAATCGTGTCCAGCTGTTAAGGGTTTGGCCAAAAAAAAATTAAAAAATCATCAAGGAAACGCACAGCGCACTTTCTGAAAACTTTTTTTCAAGACAATGATAAATCCATTTATCCACGTATCCACGAAATAACACGCCAAAAGACGCCCGTAAAGACATCAGACGAAATCCATACACGAAACCCAGCATGACGCCCATGGAGATATTGGGCAAACAGCATAAAACTAAACGGGATTACTGTGATCTGTTTCCAGTCTCTCTGCTTCACATTTCCCTCAGAATCTCAAACGCTTTCTAAAGGACAAGCACCGTTTTATTTTAAGTTCGATAAATCTCTCCCCCCCCCCTCCCGTTACAGGATTAAGTCCTTAACACGCCTCCTGGGCATGGCGGAAATGACTTGCATGGCCTAAGTCCTGGCTTTTGATCCATAACTGGTTTCGGCCTCTGAAACTTCCTGTTAATGGCTCTCCCCGCTCAGTCCAAAAAAATTAAGAACAAGGAATTTAAATATAGATATATATATATATCGTATCCGGAAATTTTTTTAAAAAGAAATTTCGTCGACGGGAATTTGATCGAACTGAAGTTTGTGTGATATGAGTTATCTAAGTGCTTTTTTTTTCTAGCTATAAGTAAAAAAAATATTTTTTTTTCGATAAGTATACAATTTTTTTTGTTGCTATAAGTATACACATTTTTTTTGTTGTTGCTATAAGTATACAAATTTTTTTGTTGCTTTAAGTATACACATTTTTTGTTGTTGCTATAAGTATACACATATTTTGTTGTTGATATAAGTATACAATTTTTTTATGTTGCTATAAGTATAAAAATTTTTTTTAAAATTGCTATCAGTATACAATTTTTTGTTGCTTAAAATATACAATTTATGTTTTTGCTATAGTGTACTTTTTTTCTTTTTAAACGTATTTTTTCATTGAGCAATTTGTGCTGTGGTTTGTTTTCAGATCAAGTTAATGCTTTCATTTGGCATTGACACCAGTCGTGAGTGAGATGTAGAGCTTTCCAGCTTGTCTTTTTGTAAAGAAAGGTAAACGAAAAAAAGAAAATAAAATAATAAACATTCAAATAAAAACACATCCTCATGTTTAAACAATATTGATTTAGTTTTACGCTATTGACCGGTTGCAGCGAGACACCCAGTTCAAGCGTTGCAGCATTGGATCCAAACCACTATTAAAGACTTAGAAAGTGTGAAGCTCGCTTTAAATGTGCAAGAAGCTTAGAGGCTAGAATCGATCCCAGAAACACTAAAGTAGTTGCTTGTGTAAACACCAAAAAATATGGTGGGTGAAGGGTGGATGGAGGGTCAGTCTACCCTTTCTTAAAACTACACTTTGTCGTGCGATGTAAACCCCCGCCCCCTCACCCCCCCCCCCCCCCCCCCCCCCCACCCCCCCCC
>CAXITT010000020.1:720510-744559 GCA_964033795.1 Lymnaea stagnalis
ATATAAGAATGAGCCAGGGGGCCATAACGCTTAAAGACAGAAACTATTTTTGTTACGTTCGGATACTTAAAAATAATTATAGTTATTTTCTATTATTTTATGGAAATCGAATAAATTTACATGCGCAAAAAAAATATTCTATTTCTACTTTTATTTTATCAAAAAGTTAAATTTATATTATTATAAATTACAAATATATTTAAAGCGTAAACTAAGGAACTATTTTAAACATTTTATATGGGTTTCAAAGTTATGAAAAAAAAAAAAACGATTAAAGAATTACACCGTAATCACATTTATCGGGAAAACCCAATCACCAGTCGTTTTAGTGCGTCTTTTAGTGCGTTGTTATTATTACGAAAGAAAATTAAAATTAATTTGTTCTAAATGATCACGCAAATGACGTCATAGTGCGAATAGCTGATTTCTCCAAAACTCTTAGTTTCTTTAAATTTAATAACCACGCGTGACAAAACTGATAATGTATTTTCCCTACTTAAAAGTAAAATTAATCAATATAATTGATTGCTTTTTAAATTGTTAATAAAACACACACACATTTTTGCTTTGTATATTTTTACATTTAAAAAGTTTTGCCTTTTTTGATTCCAAAATTATACTTTTATTAAATTTTTAACGTACTAAAAACTGACCTTTAAATATAATTCTAATAAGAAAATGCTGTTTAAGTCAATCAGTGCTGCGCAACTCTTATAGCTAAATAGCATTCACTAATCCACATATACCTCTTACAAATAAGAGCGAACCATATGAAGTCCAAACTATGTTAGTTTGGGTATGGAAGGGACTACAATCCGGTGGAAGATTTTCTAAATTTATTTAAATCTGGGTGGGGGAGGGATTGGTCACTTTGCCCCCGGCAAAAATAAAGGAATGAATTTGATAAATAAATAACCTTCTTGGGTATATTCATGTCGGAGGTAGGAAATAGGATGTGTACATTTTTACGTGGATGACAATACATTTAAATCCTATGGTATTACATTTGTGAAAAAAGAGGTGTCGCATTCTCTTTTTACAAATATGGCTATGTTCATTTTGCTCAAGGCAGCAAAAGATAAGTCTCAAAATAAAGGAATGAATTTGATACATAATTAACCTTCATGGGTACATACATATCGGAGGTAGGAAATAGGATGTGTAAATTTTTACGTGGATGACAATACATTTAAATCCTATGGTATTACATTTGTGAAAAAAGAGGTGTCGCATTCTCTTTTTACAAATATGGCTATGTTCATTTTGCTCAAGGCAGCAAAAGATAAGTCTCAAAATAAAGGAATGAATTTGATACATAATTAACCTTCATGGGTACATACATATCGGAGGTAGGAAATAGGATGTGTAAATTTTTACGTGGATGACAATACATTTAAATCCTATGGTATTACATTTGTGAAAAAAGAGGTGTCGCATTCTCTTTTTACAAATATGGCTATGTTCATTTTGCTCAAGGCAGCAAAAGATAAGTCTCAAAATAAAGGAATGAATTTGATACATAATTAACCTTCTTGGGTACATACACATCGGAGGTAGGAAATAGGATGTGTACATTTTTACATTTTTACGTGGATGACAATACATTTAAATCCTATGGTATTACATTTGTGGAAAAAAAAAAGCTGTTAATTTCTCTTTTTACAAATAAGCATAATATGTTTACCAATAAAGAAAATCAATGGCGTTAACAAATCTTGGGTACATTTATATAAGTATATCCATGAATATCAAAACCCAATCCTTTTACACACTTGAAAATTACATTTTGACAAATGAAAAGGGGTTTATATTTTCTTTTTTTTTTTTTTTTTTTTTTTTTTTGAAATTTTTTTTTTTTTTTTTTTTTTTTTATGAAAATATATTTTTGTTGTTACTTTGCAAAAAGTAAAGGGGTGTGTATTTTTATGAAATTAACAATTAAAAAAAATTTAAAAAGACAGTCAAATCTGATATGGGCGTGAAAAACAGTTTCGAGATTCTACTTAGATAAAAGAATTCTTTATTTTACGATTTTCTGATAATGTATAATTTTTTTTAAAAAAGGCAAAAATGTGTTTAAATTTTTGATGAAGATATCAATATATAGGCAGTGGCGTAGCTTGGGATTAGAGGGGATTTAGGGGCTCGGGGCTTGGACTCTTTAGGGGCCTCTGCATTTTGACATTCGACATTATTTAATGTAAAAAAATTCGAACACGCCTTTGGGGGCGTCCCTCAAGTAGGGGCCCAGGGGAACTTTCGAATTTGGACCCGCTCACCCTCCCCTAACTACGCCACTGTATATATGCCTATATTCAGTTTCTGTTATTCAAAATATATGTTTATCATATATAGAGTTTTTTTTTTGTAAATTTAAGATCAGTTTTTTTTTAAGTTTTGAGAGAAAAAAGTTGTATTTCAAGGGCACGAAAAAGGGTCAAGCGTAGTAATTGTCCCTCAATTAACTTCTTTAGTGGAAAAAGTGAAATATTAGTGATAATTTAGACTGGGCAATGTAAGGTCATGTTTAGAGGGAGAAAAGTAGGGTGTAGGGTACGCGTATCATATATAGCAGATTAGCAATTCTCAAAACTTAATGATGCTAGAAACGTAAATATCATTACATTTTAAAAGTAATGAATTGGAATGAGTCTTTGCAATAGCAGTTAGAAATTATCGCAAATGACCCACCATTAATATCCCGATAACATCGGGTCATTTCTTCTAGTATATATATATTTTGTTATGTGATCGATCATCTTTGAATATTAGTAGCCAGCTTCTTGTCAAGTTTGTTTGCCACGTGTGCCATTTTAGTTCAGTTAATTGCTCGTCATTTAATATGCGTCAAGACTATGCCGCAAAGGTGTGAAACTAAAAAAACCTTTTTTTCTGAAATTTGTAAATTTTTACATGAATGTGCACACACACCCGTGAAGGGACGTGCAAAGTGCATGATTTATGGAAATTACATATTGATAAAATATTTACGTCTATTAACATAGTTTCTTTGAATATAAATTATGGGCCTAGTTTTTTTTCAAATTATTGTTAGAGGGGGAAAAAAAAGAAGAATAAATGTATATCAAAAATATATGGGAGATAAACAGAACATAAATATGTAAAAATATAATTTTTTTACATCTTTCTACGCCAATTTATTTTCTAAAAAAAAATCATCATTTACAACATATATGTTTTAATTAATATGCTAAGTGCTTTTTAAAAAAAAATGTGTGGTTTGAAAAAAAAAGGGGGGAGGGGGGTAGTTAATTTTAAATTCAAATTTTTAGGCCTTTGAGACCTGCGAATGTGACATTATGTCAAATGTTAATGGATACATTGGGGACACTTAAACATCAGCACATTGCCATAATAAATATCTTTAAAATTATTCATTACCATAGTTTTAGCTAAAAAATGATTTTTATTTATATGTAAATATATATATATATATATATATATACCTCAAATGCTTGAAATCGAAAAATAAATCCTTGATATTTATAAGGGAATCTCTTAGATGCATTTAGGATACAACAAACCTAATCGACATACGCCCCCCCCCCTTTTCCCTTATATTTTATCATCCAAATAGAATGACGGCCTAACCTGCATTACATCAATGCTTCTCAAACTTTTTATTTTTTTTATTTTGACCGGCCCACATAGCTTTCTATCCACTCTACACCAGTGATCGGTGAACCTTCTCGAGCTTTGTTCATCTTAACGTCTTAAATTGTTCACAATTACGGAAAAGTGCCCCCAAAAGACTCACGGGACCGTTTCCGGTCTGCTGAACACCCCTATCTAGACTCCTAAAAAAATAAATATCAAGGCATCTACCTGGGATTACGAGACAAACGTTGAAAGGTTACAGGACCGGATGTTTGTAAAGCCTTTCCATTGATTCCCTCCACCCCCAACCCCCGGTTATAGTTCAAATGGAAGCCAATTTGAGCAATGCACGGTGAAATTATAGGTTATTTTCGGGTCTGGCATGGAACGTGATATCTTTTAGAAGCAGCAGAGATTTCTTCTTCTTTTTTTTCTTTTTAGTCTTAGCTTTCAATTATAGGCTGCGACTCAACAGTCAGATTGTTTTAATTGCAGTTCAGATTGAAATACTCAACACAGTTTGATACTTACGAGCTCATTAAGCTGACAAAGGAACATGACATAAGCTGAAGTCGGGGCACGTTTATTCTACATCATGTCGTGTATACTTGTGGTCTCATCCACACAAAACCCCGATATATCTATTACTGATTAAAAGATATAAATCTGGCTCAAAAAGAGAGAATCAAGCAGAATTGCAATATTTTGACATTGAAAAATAATTTCTAGATAGCAGTTGTGGTGTTGAAAAGCAATTTGAATTGAATGAAGCTTGTCATAAAATCTCCCGGGGAAAAATCTGTATTTTAAAAAAAAAAATGATTTTAGCACTCCACTTGCTTTTCACTTTGGGACACACTAGTAACAGATTTTAAACTATTTTTTTTTATTTAAAAAGGCAAGTAATGTAAAGAGAGCTCCATGCGACAAAAATAAATCATTAACATCTTGTGACACATAACGCCTTTTTTCTTTTCAAGTACATGGGTTACTGCATTTAAAAAGCGACTCTGCGTTCTCGGAGGAATCTCTCCCCGACAGTACATCTGACGATAGCTTCTACCACAGCTCACGATGGTACTTGAACCCCCGCCGATAACGTGCGTGGGCGTAAGACTACAAAGGGGTAAGCTGTCCCCCTCCTGCTGCTTGCTTGAGAAATCGTTGGAAAATAGAGCTAAGCTTAGAGCATTAGAGCATCGTTAGAAGTTAGAGGTGAGTGCAGAACATCGTTAGAAGTTAGAGGTGAGTGTAGAACATCGTTAGAAGTTAGAGGTGAGTGCAGAACATCGTTAGAACTTAGAGGTGAGTGCAGAACATCGTTAGAAGTTAGATGTGAGTGCAGAACATCGTTAGAAGTTAGAGGTGAGTGTAGAACATCGTTAGAAGTTAGAGGTGAGTGCAGAACATCGTTAGAAGTTAGAGGTGAGTGCAGAACATCGTTAGAAGTTAGAGGTTAGTGTAGAACATCGTTAGAAGTTAGAGGTGTGTTCAGAACATCGTTAGAAGCTAGAGGTGAGTGCAGAACATCGTTAGAAGCTAGAGGTGAGTGCAGAACATCGTTAGAAGCTAGAGCTGAGTGTAGAACATCGTTAGAAGTTAGATCTTAGCGTAGAACTTCGTTATAAGTTAGAGGTGAGTGCAGAACATCGTTAGAAGCTAGAGGTGAGTGCAGAACATCGTTAGAAGCTAGAGCTGAGTGTAGAACATCGTTAGAAGTTAGATCTTAGCGTAGAACTTCGTTATAAGTTAGAGGTGAGTGCAGAACATCGTTAGAAGTTAGAGCAAAGTGCAGAACATCGTTAGAAGTTAGAGCTGAGTGAAGAACATCGTTAGGAGCTAGAGCTGAGTGCAGAACATCGTTAGAAGCTAGAGGTGATTGCATATCTCCCAAGAACGCTTAAGATTGGTGGCGTACGGTTGCTGAAGGGAGCTGTGACTTCAAGTCTTGAGTTTCTGCCTTGAAATACACACAAGATGATTTTTAAAAAAAAAGTATTATTTTAAAACTGATTCTGGAGTGTATTTGGCGAAGAGAACACTCATACACGAATGCAAATGTCTTCCTTTTGAAAAGCCATCGACATTATGTGCGTAATCTGTACAAACATTGAATGTACACAACTCAGGCTAAACGTTCAGATACGTCATCCTGTTCTGATTGCTGTTGTTTTTTGTTTTTTTTTAAACTTCAAAATGCCAGAGCTTGGACGGAAACAGTTATAAGGACAATAACTTACAGACTAAGTTACAGACGATGTAAAAGTAAACCAGCGACCACATGAATACACGATGAAACCTTCTATCATCGACGGCATTGACAAGATTAAAGCTTTCGACGAAGTCGGGGGGTCTTGTCATCACATCCTGAATTTTTTTGAGGCGCCCACTCCCCCCCCCCCCCCCCACCCACCCCCAAAACTACATATCTTGATTGGAAAAAAATAACAATTTTTTTTTTTTGTGAAATTTTTTTGGAGCGCCCACCCCCCCCCCCCCCACCACCCACCCCCAAAAGTACATATCTTGAATGGAAAAAAATAACAATTTTTTTTTTGTGTGGGGGGGGGCGATTTTATATTTTCGCCCCCTCCTCCACCCGCTGTCCCCAGGGCGGTGGAGTGACACCTGCACAACCACCCTTAAAGTCAGATACACTAGACTTGTCATTAGCGTCACACATAATGCAGTCTTTTTTTTTTTTAAATAAATCCTTTTTTTTGCTTAATTTACACGTTAGAATTTTCTTCAAATATCTTTTTGATCGCATTATTTTGTAACACAAAATAGAAAGTTCATTAAAAGAAAAATTTGAAGAAAATTTGATCGTGTGAGCTGATCATTGTTCTTGGCCGGCTGGCTAAATTTTCAGACGGCTTATCGACCCATTTGCCGTCATCCGACCGAGTTTCAACCCTGCACACAGGCTCGTTGCATTTGGCAATATTTTCTGTCAAATTGTCAGACTTGTCCACTAACCTTAACCCCCTCCCCCAACAAAAAAACCCAAAAAATTTCAACTTTTCCTGTTTTGCAATGGGAAGATCAAGTAAATATGATCACGCTGATTTCACGAGATGAAATTCCTGATAACCGCGCTATAAGCGTTTGATGCCTAATATTTTCTTTTGTTTCTCTGAAATAGTTGGTGAAATAAATCTGCGGTGCATTAGCGGGTGGGTCACTCATATAGTTATTGTATTTCAGCGGCGTGAACAAATGTGTGGATGCGAGCCTTATTTTTTTTTTGGGTGGGGGGGGGGTGGGGGTAGGGGGTACGGGAATTGGTAAGGTGGCCTAATTGAGACTCTCATCAAGTGCGTTACTTGTATTCATGTCTTGACAAACTTTAAGCCCCACCCCCATTGCTCTTTATTACATTGCATAAAGGATTTATATGAAAAAAAATGTTTTTAATGGGTTGTTTAAATTTATTTCATTTTTATTTTTTGTTGTTGTTGCTGAATTAATCACTAATCTAAATAAAGAAGAGAAAAGAGGGCAAAAAAAATAAATATTCAAAACCGAGTGGGCGTAATTGTTGATATTTATTTTAAATAAAGCTCACGGCACGCTTCTAGGCCGCTCTATTTAGAAATAATTATTATAATCATTTTTTTTTTAAACGGCCATCTCAAATTTTATGTGTTAAAGAGCACAGCGAGAGGGCATCCCCACAGAGAGTTCACCACAGTCCACCAGAGTCCCCCCCTCCACCCAAATTCCTCCACAGTCCACCACAGTCCACCACAGTGTCCACCACAGGGGGTCCACCACAGACCGTCAAAGTCCGCCAGAGTCCACAGCGGTGTTCACCTATTCACAGCAGAGCCACCATAGTCCACTGGGTCCGCCACCATGGTGTCCACCAGAGCCCACCGAAGCGTGTGACGGGTGGGACGAGTAAATCTCATCTGCGGGGACAACCCGTCCGGGAGGCGTGTGGTCCGCTCTAGGTGTGACTCAGTATTTACTGAGTTCTACCATCGTTTGAAACAGATGATTCCATGGTAAAGACTTCGCAGGACGAAATCCACAAGGTCTGGGGTTATTCTTCTAGGATTATAGGCTGGTTCCCAGCAGCGAATCGCCTCTCTTCCCGCCGCTGGATAAGCCCAAGGGAACATCATTTGGGTGATGCAGCTTGGCACCCGAATCGGAATCTTTCATTGCACTAATGTTATCCGCCTACGGGACTCCATTTCCGGGTTTCAGAGCTTCCTTCTCTTTGATCAGTTGCCATCCACGGTTAACGAGTCCCATCCACACGGGGTGCTGGTGATGTTTTTGCTTGACTGGGCTCTGGCTGGAATCGAACTCTAGACCACCAACTTGAGATTTGCTCAGTTTAGACCACTCGGCCCAGCACCCTGGGTTCAACCGCCGATTGAATTCATATTAGCTCTTTTCGATTAAGGCGCTATATAACATGGTCCATTTGTTTCTAGAAAGTAGTAACCATTGTAGTAGATACAATTATAATAAATTAACCTATATGACTTTAATTAAGCGACCCCAACCCCCCCCCCCACATACACACACAAATCTTCCCTTTTAGCTTTAAAGAATAATGGAGCGAGAAAAAGATTGATATTTTCTAAACTGATTTTTTTTTTTGTTTGATCTTGCAATTTAAAAAAAAAACATAATTCCATTATTACTGAATTTTTCACATCTTTTTAACCAGTTTATTTTCATTTATTTTCCATTTCCGGCGACTTCCTGGTTAAAATAAGCCATTTTCTGCCTATTAAAAATCATGATATTTTTATAAAGATTTTTTTTTTTTTTTACATTTAAAAAAAAACAAGGTTTGCCCAACATTATAAGGGATTATAATTCACCAGCGAACTCGTCTTGCAATTCACGCATTCTCCACCTCAATCATCCCTCTGCAAATAGCGGGTGTCGATGAAGAAGAACAGACATTAGCAGTGTCCTTATCTATATCATAAGGGGAATAGCTGAGGCTGTAAAGCCTTCATTACCATTCCCCTGTCCATTGTTGTCGGTAATATAGGGGGGAGACAAGCGCTTCTAAAACCGGAAGCTCAAGCAGCGGAGATTACAGTGCTCAAAAAAATTATCCCATTTTTTTAATTTATTTTTTTTTTTTTTTTTTGCACAGAAATTCACCCACGTTAAAAAGCTCTTTACTTCTAAAACCGGAAGCTCAAGCAGCGGAGATTACAGTGCTCAAAAAAATTATCCCATTTTTTTAATTTATTTTTTTTTTTTTTTTTTGCACAGAAATTCACCCACGTTAACAAGCTCTTTGCACTGCCGCAATGTCGGAGGAATGCCGTGCAGCATGACTATGGATGAATATTTGGGTTAAAATGATTCAATAGGTTCGTAAATATTTTAGAGTTTTTATTCAGTAGCGTTTCAAGAATTTAGATATTTTTTTTTGGAACTCATTCCCATTGTATGCATGTAGCGGGACATACATCATGAATTGGTATTGGGAGAGCATTTCACTAGGCTCCTGGGTCCTTGTGATATGTAATGTTACTGCAATAGCTGTGGAATGGACGTGGTACAACACAAAGATTCACAGTGTTTTAGGTGTGCTTACATGAGTTCTTTTAGGTGTGCTTTTATGGGTGCTGAAATGAGTTCTTTCAGATGTGCTTTTAGGTGTGCTTTCATGGGTTCTTTAAGATGTGCTTTCGTGGGTTCTTTAAGGTGTGCTTTTAGGAGTGCTGAAATGAGTTCTTTTAGATGTGCTTTTAGGAGTGCTTTCATGGGTTCTTTAAGGTGTGCTTTCGTGGATTCTTTTAGATGTGCTTTTAGGTGTGCTTCATAGGTTATTTTAGGTGTGCTTCATGGGTTATTTTAGGTGTCCTTCATGGGTTCTTTTAGATGTGCTTTTTAGGTGTGCTCACATGGATTCCTTCAGGTCTGCTTTCATTGGTTCTTTTGTGTGTAGTTTCATGGGGTCTTTTAGGTGTACTTTCACGCGTCTTTTAAGTGTGCTTTCCTTGTTTCTTTCAGTTGTGAGTTTAGCTGCGTTTTGATGATTTTTGTGTGCTTTTAAGTGTGCTTTCTTGTGTTTTTTTATGCGTGCGTTCATGGGTTCCTTTAGGTGTGCTTTCATGGGTTCCTTAACATCTATGTCGTGCGTGAATACTTAAAAGTCTACTCTGTTTTATCACATAAAAAGACGGACTAAAAAAATAATAAATCTCACGACTTAACACCCTTGGCTTTAGAGCTCTCCTTTCGACGTGAGATATACGTCACCTGTGACTTAATGATAAGCCTAATCAACGGGTAACGCTGCAAGTCCGATTCGTCGGAGCTGAAGGAACTCTGCGTGCTGTTGTGTTGGGGGGGGGGGGGGAGGGACACAACAATAGTGTCTGGGGGTGCTGAAATCTCTATGCACTGGAGTAAACGGGGCGAACTCAAATTCCGATCTTGTTTGCCGATGGGCTGGGAATGATCAATTGACAGCAAGTTCAAAGTTTGCCTGGTCAGATTGAATCTTTAAAAAAAAAAAACAAAAAAAAAACAGAACATGTCCATTTCGGTTAGGACATACACTCGGGGGGGAAAAAAAATCTCTATTTATTAAAATTTAACTGCCCGCTAGAACCATCGTTAAAAATTAAGCGGAGTTCATGCATTAAATTCTAATTTATGTTTTAATTAAATAACCCCCTAAAAACAAAGTTTTTCCTATCATTCTTTTATACGCATTTTGTGAGAATTTATTTGATTGCAGATGATTTACCATTTTTTATGATTGTGGCAACTGATTTTTGATATGGAAATTATAGTTGATGCCAAACTTAGGGTATGTAAAACCTGATAGACGACAGATATATTTAAACCCAAAATACGTGACAGATACAAAGCACATCGCAAAAGCTACACAATTAATCTCCAAACGAAAAAACGCACCATTGAACAAATCGAAAAAACGCACCATTGAACAAATCGTTAAAATCTCCCCCCTCCCTCTCCCCCCCCCCCAAAAAAAAAGATAAAAAAAAAGATAAACTGATTTTCGGGGGTTGGGAATAGGGTGAGGGGCTGGAAATTGGATCGAGTCTGTTTTCATTGGCGATAAGTCTTTGTGCCAAGTTTCAGCTCGATAGGATGACAGGAAGTGGCTCAATTAGCTTCACCTTGAAAAACAGGAAGAACTTTGTTTTTTTTTGGGGGGGGGGGGAGGAGTGGTGGGTGTTGGGCTCAAAATTAGAAATTATGTGTTGTCTTTGCAAGATTCAGCTCGAAAGGATGACAGGAAGTGGCTGAATTAGCTTCACCTTGAAAAACAGGGAGAACTTTGTTTTTTTTTTGGGGGGGGGGGAGGAGTGGTGGGTGTTGGGCTCAAAATTAGAAATTATGTGTTGTCTTTGCAAGGAGTCTATTGCCAAGTTTCAGCTCGATAGGATGATGAAAAGTGGGTCAATTAGCCTTTCGAAGATTTTTTACCTCAACAAGGAAACGCAGAAAAGCGAAGTTAATATAAAGGACTTCAAAAGACAACTCAAATAGAGCTTGATTTTTTAACCTATTTGAATCAAGTATATGACGGGGCATTTACTGTGAAAATACTTCACATCTTTCTTAAACTATAATGTAGTTTTGTATATTTTAAAAAATATTCAAGAATCAGATCAATTTACAGGCTATCTCTGACGTCACAGGCTCCGAATCTGACCCCGTGCGACCTACTTTCCCCACCTGTGGGTCACCGGGAAAATGTCACATCTCTCGCGCATTGTTATTATCCGTATACACGTGGTGACGTCATGACGCCTCGTTTGTGACTTCTGATGAATTAATGTTTCACCCCGGCCCGTGGGACGACGGTGACAGAGTCGAGCGTGGCAGGGCCGAGCGAGAGCCCAAGAGATGTTTTCCGGAAAAGAAAATACGGAAGATATTTGTAAAAAAAAAAAAAAAATTGTGTAAAGTTCATAACAAATATTTTGTTTGTGTTGAACAACAACGTTGTTAGAACTATGTCATCGAAGCGTGCCCACCTAAGTATCACTCTTTTGTTTTTTTTTTCTGAAATCGCTACCAGGAAGTTGTGTATGTAGCCCATTGTGTTTATGTTAAATGTTGACCGTTCTGGAATCAGAATGTGTGCGCTTCAATTTGCAATTATTGATTGGACGGGTGGAGCAAAAAGGGAGATGTTAACTATTGATTACATAGATTTCTCCCCCCCACCCCCCCGCTCCGCTCCCTCTCTCATTTGTTACATTAAGAGGTCTCAAAGGGAAAATAAAATACCTGTCTATAAACGGGGCATTTTAATCGTGCAGTGACCCTCTACAAATGTTAAAGGAGAAACGCTACGCTTCGAGAACACTCTCTGGACCATTTCTGTAAAAAAAAAATGGGACCAGTAGCACGCTCTAGTTGTTAAAGTCTGTACTGGTATGAATACAATTTATGTATTTATTTATTTTTTATTGGGAGGGGGAGGGGGGTGTTAATGAATAGTTTTTTTCTTTTGTTCTTTAGAAGCAATTTTTTCCTCCTATTTTGCTGGCGTCCGTCTGTCACAATGTCACGATGGTGTGGACCCCGGGGAAAGCCAAGTGCCCCCCCGCTCCCGAGAAAAAATATGTCGAACAATAAATCAACTGGAACTGCTGGAACTGCTGGCACTGCCCCCCCCCCTTTTTTTCGTTTGTGTTGTATTGTTATGATAAAAATTAAATCATGTTCATCTTTATAATGACAATCCTCTTCATCTTGTTGTAATGTTACGATAAAATTGTTACAGGTTTTTGTTTTCTTTACAATGACAATCCTCTTTATCTTATTGGATTGTTATGATAAAAAATATACATATATATATATATTGTTTTATAACGACGATCATACTTATCTAGTACGGATGTGTGAAAACAATCATTTTTTTTTAACACGTTTTATTATCAGATCCTCTCTAAAGCAACACTGTACAGTTCTCTGCCAAAGGTCACTGAGAAGGTCAGCCTGCTCCCAACGTTTCTCACCTGCGTCTAGCCCCGGCCGCTGTATCGATCGTCGGTGTACACCTGTAGGACAGAGTGTTCGAATAATAATAATAATAATACATTTTATTATTATTATTATTGTTATTATTTTCTTCTATTGGTGAATCCACCGTCGAGCAAATGTTGACTCACGAGCAGTTCATACACAAAGGCACGCTTTCATTGATCTGCGCGTGTTTAGTCGAAATGTCTGCATAAACACAGGCCGGCTCGGTGGACTCCATGTAGCGTGGTCAGCAAAAAGGGTGTGGGCGCCGAGCCATAATCAAGAGGGGGGTGTGGGGGGGGGGGCTGGGGGCTGGGTGCAGAAGGGTAGCAAACATTCCCACAGTCTTCCCACTTACATGTTTAGTCGAAATGTCTGCATAAACACAGGCCGGCTCGGTGGACTCCATGTAGCGTGGTCAGCAAAAAGGGTGTGGGCGCCGAGCCATAATCAAGAGGGGGGTGTGGGGGGGGGGGCTGGGAGCTGGGTGCAGAAGGGTAGCAAACATTCCCACAGTCTTCCCACTTACCCGCGTGTTCATTTTACGATTTTTAAAATGTTTTTAAAAGATAAACTAGAGATTACAGGTATTTTATAAAGTTCAAATAGGTTCTATAATATATATGTCATAAACGATGCAAACAGTAATTATTATACATGTCATAAATGATAAAAGGGGTATTATTATATGTTAAATTCATAAATGATAAAATATGTAATGTTATATATTTCCTAAATGATAAAATGGGTTTATTATATAATTCATAAAGGATGAAATGGCTTTTTATTACATACTTCATAAGGGATAAAATATTTATTATTTTATATTTTTTAAAGGATAAACTGGGTTTAATTATATAAATCATACAGGATAAAATGGCTTTTTTTATTGTATACTTCATAAAGGATAAAACGGGTTATATTTAATATTTCATAAAGAATAAATTGGTTTAGTGGTTTGTTTTGTAATGGAAAATTTTTATCATTATAAATTTCCCGAAGGATAAAATAAGTACTGTATATTTCATAAAGGATAAAATGGGTATTTTTTAATTTAAAAAAAAAATAACTATGGTTTTATTTTCTTCTCGACTCCCCGATGCTTGACACATTGTGATCGCCTTACAAAGCTCGTCCTTGTGCATGTGTCCACATGAGAACATGATTCATAAAGCATTATAATTTTTTTTTTAAAGACACGCTTTTTCAAAAGTGCACTCAAGTATATAAAATGAACGTTCCATGAAACTTCAGAGTCGTTACAGTACAGTCATATGACTTCAGAGTCGTTACAGTCATATGACTTCAGAGTCGTTACAGTCATATGACTTCATAGTCGTTACAGTCATATGACTTCAGAGTCGTTACAGCCATATGACTTCAGAGTCGTTACAGTCATATGACTTCAGAGTCGTTACAGTCATATGACTTCAGAGTCGTTACAGTCATATGCTTCAGAGTCGTTACAGTCATATGACTTCAGAGTCGATACAGTCATATGCTTTCAGAGTTGTTACAGTCACATGACTTCAGCGTTGCTACAGTCATATGACTTCAGAGTCGTTACAGTCATATGACTTCAGCGTTGTTACAGTCATATGACTTTAGAGTTGTTACAGTCATATGAATTTTTCTTTTAAGCGTGGGCTGCCCATGAAAAACTATGATGTCGTATGACTTGACAAATACAATGATGTCGTATGACTTGACAACTACAATGTTGGACATTTGCATATGTCTGCATGGCTGCACGTGAGCGTCGTATGACACAATCACTATGATACAGAACATTTAATTGTGGAGAAACAAGTTCTAACAACTGCCTTGCTTTACCGGTGCATGCCCCCATCGATCGTGATCTCGACACGGGGAGTGAAGTTAGCGGCACCGCTGCGTGCGTGTCTTTGCGATTCTGAAAGTACATCTTAGTTCATGGGCGCCATCTTCCCGTTGGTACTTTTGTTAATGTTTATTACCTACATTATACATCACGATGTGAGTCATGTGTGGGCGGGGGGTGGAGGGGGGAGGGGCACACTTTTGATGACGGAACATTTTTATGTGACCTCGTTTTCAAAAAGGTCACAAAAAATGCACGTGGTCGTAGTCATTATTAAAACCGCATTTCGATTCCTAATACAAGCGTATGACATAGTCTTTACTTTTAAGAAATTTAGTTTCGTAACATTGAATATGCTTTTATATACATTTTATATAAATTTAAAAAGTTATAGACCTGAATCTAACTTATCATTTGTATCTAAAGTTATTGAAAAAACTAGTTCTAAAACAACTTTTTGCTTATTTAATCGACCACTTTCTTCTCAGTTGTAATCAGTCGGCCTATAGACATTTCCACAGCACAGAGACGGCTCTCTTGAGAGTGACCAATGACCTCTTGCTCGCATTGGACAGTGATGATATCTCCATCCTGATCCTCTTAGACCTCAGTGCGGCCTTTGACACTGTTGACCATGTAATCCTTTTCAAAACCCTTGAAAATTACTTTGCAATTTCTGGCTAAGTTTTGGCTTGGTTTAGGTCCTACCTCTCTGATAGAGCGCAGGCGGTCTCCGTCGATGGCTGTCTCTCAGACAGTGCTGATTTGGTGTACGGAGTACCACAGGGGTCTGTTTTAGGCCCGATTCTATTCACATTGTATACCAGACCACTGCTCCTCTTGCTTGGGAGGCATGCTGTTGAGAGCTAGTCATTTGCAGATGACACGCAACTATACAAACATACCCATTCTTCTCTTGTTGAATCCGCTTTCCAGACTTTGCGGGGGTGCATTGATGTCAAGTCATGGATGACACTCAGCAAGTTGAAGCTTAATGATAACAAAACGGAAGCACTCCTCATCCACAATCACACATCATCTTCTACCTCAACTCTTCCTACCTCATTTCAAGTAGGTAACTCTGACGTATGGCTTACACCCTCTGCTAGGAATCTTGGTTATATTCTTTCTAACAACATGTCTCTCGATAAACACACATCTCACATTTGTCGTTCAGCATACACCACTATCCGTCAGATCAGCTCCATACGCCACTACCTCACAGTTAGCGCTACAAAAACTTTAGTCTGTGCTCTTTTTCTCTCTCGTCTTGACTATTGTAACTCTCTTCTGTCAGGCTCACCAAAACCCTGCATAGAAAAACTGCAGAAAGTTCAAAACTCAGCTGCTAGGCTAGTTTTAAAGGCAAAATAACGTGATCACGTCACTCCACTACTTCATTCCCTTCATTGGCTACCTAAACAAGCACGCATCGACTATAAGTTGCCTGTTCTCTGTCACAACTTTTTCTTGGATTCCCGCCCTTCCTATCTAACCGAACTTCTTTCTGTCTATTCACCCCTTCGACAGCTTCGCTCCACGCATATTCTGTCCGTTCCCAAGACAAACACTAAAACATATGGTGAACGATCTTTCTCTTTCTGCGCCCCCAAACAATGGAATTATTTGCCACTAAACATACGCATACCAACCACCCAGGCCTTCAAAACTGCACTCAAAACATATCTTTTAAAATTATACTACCCTGACTGATTCCCCTCCTCTGACCGATAAATGATCTTGCTGGCTGCCGTCCATGGCTTGCCTTGTAAAAGTTATGTGGTGGGGTGGGTGAATATACATTGCTTTTCTTTATTTCATAAATGTATTTTATTTTAATGTCATGATTATGTCTCTTTTGATAAAAATTGTATGTACAGTGTGGTGAGCCCAGCCCTAGGCTGGGGTACCGCGCTATATAAGACGTCTTATTATTATTATTATTATTATTATTATGCATGTATTCGATTCTAAACCAGTTCTGATTTTTATTAATGTGTACGACCCCCCCCCCCCCCTCCTCCACACGAGACGATTGAAGACAGACAGGGTTGATTAAAGTCTACACCTCTGGGATTGAAACGGGACAAAGCTCAAACACGGCTGAGGACGCTCGGGCAAGATTGCCAAATTCAGGACAACGCCGGTCAAAGCCAGACGTATGGTTAAGACCAGGGATGGTTAACTACGATCGTTTATTCGGTCGTAGTGCTCCAGCCGTCACGCAAGGAAGCGGCCAATAAACGGCCGAGTCTGACCTTTGATTCTACAGTAGCTTCACGCAATTTGGTTTTCCTTTAGCGGGTCCGTCGCTGCCGTCTAGTTACACGGGTGTAGGAAGGGGGGTATCGAGTGACGGTCCTCCCCTGGTGGCACTTTTTAAAAAAAAAATGGAGTGGCAGCATCTTTTTTAGAAATTTTTAGAGTTATTTCGCTGAAGGTGCGTGGTGAAAATATTTGAGTGACCCCTGGTTCCCCAAACCCTATGCACGCCACTGTCTGCGTCAGGTCTTTTTAGTTGGCCTGTATGGATCTTGTGTTAAACGCTTGATCTGAGGAAAGCTGCCCGTTTCCGTTCTTAAATGGTATGCTCTTTTCAAGCTCAAAATCCACAGAGCAGTGGACCCTACAGTTTTAAGTTTGGTGGACCGTAGGATAAGATTCCCAATGCCTCTGAGACATGTTCCAAATTAATTTATGCATGCGGCCCCCCAGCACCCACTTTTCGGGCCCCAAGTAATAAAATATTCTTTACTCTCAATATTTTCTTAATAATATTTTTTTTTCCTATGTGCCAATCACAGGTATATTATATTATACTAACTAGGTCAACGCAAACACGTTGCTCATGTGAAATACGGTAAGAGGTGCATAATCTATTTGAAACTCTTCCATATCTCTTCTCAGAACTTTCATTTGCCTTTCATTTAGGCACGGCTTGTGAGTCGGCAATGTGCGTTGGGTAACGAATGTGTTCTTTTCTGTGGATTCGGTGCGTACGATGGAAGGAGGGGGGGGGAAGCTGCGAATGAGAGCGCATCAGAGTGTGCATTGAAAGTGCGTAGGAAAGATCGACAAGGGGAATTTTTAATAAAGATGAGTTGACTGAAAAACAAAAGTTTTTAAACATAAAGAAAAAAAATATATGCGTTTGTATTTAAATCGTAGGCATAGCGAGGGGGGCCGGGGGGGCAGATGTCCCCGGGCGCCAGCTAGTTAGGGACGCCAAAATGTGCTTGGATATTATTTTATTGATGAAAATAATGGGTTTGAGAGTTGAGAAAAAAAGAAAAAGGGGCACTTTAAAATGGATCTTGTCCCCGGGCGCGAATCTTGTCCACCGGGCGCCAAACACTCTCGCTACGCCCCTGATTTAAACTTGACACTGGCAACAAATAATTATGTTTGTGTTTAAAAGAATGATTTATTTCATTCACAGGATGAGGCAAATTTATAAGAAAAAAATTTGGTGTGACCTGGTTTTCTTTAAAAAAGGGTAAGCCATGATGTTTTTAAATACTTTGTTCTTCCTCGTAACGGAATCTTTTAAGTTATTATACATGTGAGGAGAAAAGAAAAAAAATCAATTTTAATTGTCAGAGATAAACTGGGAAGTGAAATCCATTCATTTTATAACACGTGTTTTGGCATCACAGAATTATAACTACAATTCATTTCTACAACTATTATAAACAACTACAATCCTACTATAAAAAATAATAATAAATTAATTATCGCTGGATTTTATAATTTGATGTGCTGTAAAAAAAACCAAAAAAAAAAAAAAAAGAATGTGAACAAACTATTTACCTTTCAGCGGAAATTGTGATCGTGTCTATCAATATTTGTCAACATTGTTCTAACAATTTTAAAAAATAAAAATAAATTAAATATCGCTGGATTTTATAATTTGAAGTGCTGTAAAAAAAAACAAAAAAAAAAAAAAAAGAATGTGAACAAACTATTTACCTTTCAGCGGAAATTGTGATCGTGTCTATCAATATTTGTCAACATTGTTCTAACAATTTTTTTTTTAGATTTCAAATTTTTATATTACTAATATTCACAATGAACTTGACAATTAAACACCAACGTCATGACGACACGACCAACACACACACACACACACACACACACAACTGACCAAGACCAAGGTCCATTCGGTGTGGGGGAAGGGGAGGGACGGGGTTTTCTTCCACCACTCGGGGGAGGGGGGAGGGGGACAGGCGTACCAGCTTCCATCTTCCTTCTTGAAAAGGTGGGTGTGTTGTTTTTTTTGAGACGGTTGGGTACAAAACTGGATTACATCCACTTAACCCCTTGTCTTTTCTTCTCATGTTAATGCACGGATGTTTCGCTACGACGCCTCCCGGAGGGCCGGCCAGAACTCAACAGCAACTGGGAAATGCTAATTCACATAGTAAAAGGCGCCCGGGCCGCCCGGGGGGGGGGCGCCGACGAATGAATGTAAATAAGCAGTAAAAGGTCGTAATGCAGTTAGACAGTGAAAAGGGGGCGTGACCCGGGTTAAAAAAAACGGTAGGAGAGAGAATAGCTCCACAGCCTCAGGAAAAGTTGGGGGGGGGGGGGGGGGTTGCGCCTCACGCAGTAGTACTCACAGTTCACACAGGACATAGGGTCGTGGTGCTCAAAACGAGTGGGAGTCATTTTCAAGGGTGCAGTCAAACTATAACACTAATGAAATGTTGGACTTGTGTTTTTTGTGTATTTATTCAAGTAAAGGATTAAACAGCCCCTAAAAAAAAAGTTTTTCGTATTAATCCATGCAATGCATTTGTTGTATTATTTTATGTTATATTAATATTCTCATGTCACACCCTCTTTTACACCGCATATTTATTTCACCAACTATTTCGCGAAAAAAAAAAGATACTGCGCCCCAAACGGACATGCAATATTTTTTTCAAAGAATTTCATTTAGGGCAGTTATCGGATATTTTGTTTCGTAAAATCAGTGAAATCTTATTTCCTTCATCTTCCACTTTAAAGCAGGAAAAAAAAAAGTTTTGTTTTAATTTTGGGGGAGGGGGGTATGATAGTGGGGCTATATTTTTTTTTAATTTGTTGTCATCGTTAACGAGTTTATGTGCCAAGTTTCAGCAGTTTGACAGGAAGTGGGTCAATAAGACAACCGAATATTTTGCTACCCAGCAATAAACACGAGCAAAAACAAAGCTAATCTAAAAAAGAAGGGATTTTAAAAAAAAAAAATATATATATATATTAAAGCTGTTTCTAATCTGAGTAGTCTACAATTTTTTAAAATGTACAAATGTGTACAAATACATTATATTTTGATTTAGCAGTGTGTATACTTTGCTCTTCCCCCCATCCCCTACTCAATTTCATACATAACCGCAGAAGCAATTTGTTTTTTAAAAAAAAATCTTCCAACCTAACATTGGCAACTGACTAAAGTTATCACAAACTAAACTACCCACCGATGCAGCTGACGCTGATGAGCCGAATCATATTTAAACTCCTTTTTATTTCAAATGGGAAAAAAAAAAACGATCAAGGAAGCGGCGTCAGAGGTTGTGAGGAGAACATTTCTCGAACCCTTGGGGTTAACACAGCAAAATCGATAGGAAACGATATAAAACAACTTTGTGGGTTTTGTGTGTTTGTTTTTTTTTTTTTTGTTGTTTGAGGTGGGGATTAAAATGCGCAGATTAAAATTTAACGATAAGCTGCCATATTTTTTGTTTTTCTGAACATTTTAAATCATTAACACAGCAAAATCGGTAGGAAACGATATAAAACAACTTTGTGGGTTTTTTGTGTTTGTTTTTTTTTTTTTTTGTTGTTTGAGGTGGGGATTAAAATGCGCAGATTAAAAATTAACGATAAGCTGCAAGATTTGTTGTTTGTCTGAACATTTTAAATCCCCATATAAAGTTATTTATTTGATTCCTAAAGCACCAGCAGAGAAAGTCAATGCATGAAATAATGCGATGGAATCCCTTGTCGGCCGCCTCGTCATATGCCAGCGGTTGCCTTTCCATTGGTTTCGTAACGGGAGCAGTAGATCATTTTAGACGGATTGCGTTTGGTCGCCTGATGGCTGGTGCACGCCTTGCTGCCAGTGCACGTCTGAGATACCGGCTGGTGCACGCCCTGGCGCCAGTGCACGCCTGACATGCCGGCTGGCGCACGCCTTGCCATAAATGCACGTCAGACATACCGGCTGGTGCACGCCTTGCCGCCAGTGCACGCCTGAGATACCGACTGGTGCACGCCCTGGCGCCAGTGCACGCCTGACATGCCGACTGGTGCACGCCCTGGCACCAGTGCACGCCTGACATGCCGGCTGGTGCACGCCCTGGCGCCAGTGCACGCCTGACATGCCATCTGGTGCACACCTTGCCGCTAGTGTACGTCTTACATTCCGGCTGGTTTGTATTTCCTTTCACATCTCAATTACTTAAAACTTTTTTTTTATAAATAATTTTGTAAATTAAAAAACTGTACAATTTTGGTGTAAACAATAAAGTGGTTAACTTATCCTACAGTGCAAAAATTGGAAGCCAACTTCATTTCAGTGTTACCTGCTGGTGGGGAATCCATCGACAGATATTAAACACCGAATAAACAGACTAATCAAGAAAGCTAGGAACATAACACAAACTAAACATCCTTCACTTAAAGAACTATTTGAAGAAAGATCTTATTGTCAAACTAAACAAATTTTGGAAGATACACCCCCCACCTCCTCCTTTTCGGTTACCGGAAATTTGATCGAAAGAAATTTCGTCGACGGTAAATTGATTGACAGTAATTTGATCGAACGGAAATTTGGTCTAATCTTTTTTTTCAGTTCGCGCGTTGAAATCTTCGTCAAATTTCTTTTTGAACGCACTATACTATTTAGTAAAACAAAATAATTCGTTCAAAAAGAAATTTGATGCAAAATTGTAACGTAAAAATTTCGACAAATTTCGTCGACGGTAAATTGATTGACAGTAATTTGATCGAACGGAAATTTGGTCTAATCTTTTTTTCAGTTCGCGCGTGGAAATCTTCGTCAAATTTCATTTTGAACGCACTATACTATTTAGTAAAACAAAATAATTCGTTCAAAAAGAAATTTGATGCAAAATTGTAACGTAAAAATTGAAAAGAAAATGCGACCTAATTTCCGTTCGATCATATTACCCGTCGACCAATTTACCGTCGCCGAAATTTCTTTCGATCAAATTTCCGGATACGCTCTTTATCATCACAGAGACTTGGGATCGGCCAGTTCGGGACGAATTCTTTCTCCCAGGGCGAGGACTGAAAGATATAAAAATTCTTTTGTTCCCAAATATGAACGAATTTACCAGCGTGCTCCCCCCTGAAGTCACAAATCTAAATGAGAACTAAGAAGTCCCCGTTATGACTGAGGGAGTTAATTGAACGGCTGTTTTTTTTTTTTCCCCACTAGTGAAATGATTTATTGTAGACGTCTCGTGCTTCAATTAAATTGTGTTCGTTGAAATATGTGGACTTTATTAAAATATCTATTTATTGATGTGCTGAAAATGTATATGTCCAATGGCATCGAAAATCATTTCCATTTCTCTGGATCAATAAAAGAATCTTATCGTACACCCCAAATTTTTTTTTTCGCTCTTTCACGATAACATTTAGTATTTGTATTCTTAGAAAATTATATTTCAATAGGTTTTCTTAGCGTACTTCAATATAGAGGGCTTCCTTGTTATAAGCAGACACCAGAAACTCGTTAGTTGTCTTGTCCATTGGATACCCAATTATCCGTGCCTCATTTTATGCAACAGATCAGACCAAGATTTAGGTACTGACAATCAGACTTCGGATTACACATTTAGAATTAAAAATCTTTCTATTTCTTATATGAACTTTTTTTTCTGTATACCTTCTCTTTACCCCAGCCCCCCCCCCCCACACACACACACCCAACCCCGAAACAAACATCATTACGCGACTGAATGTATTCTTAACACATGGTATTTTTTAATCCATATCTTAGCCTATTAGACTCACCTGACGGCTCATGCTGAAGATCATTAGACGAAGAATAAAAAAAAACAAAAAAAAAACAGTGATATTTTCTATACATTTGTTAAAAAGGGAGACTTGAAAAGTGAGACTTCAAAAGTGAGACCTGAAAAGTGAAACTTGAAAAGTGAGACTTGAAAAGTGAAACTTTAAAAGTGAAACTTGAAAAGTGAGACTTGAAAAGAAGGTGTGAAGTGCCGAAAGCAGAGTTGTCCTGGCCGGTGAGATAAACGAACAACCCCCCCCCCCCCCCCCCTCTTTTTTTTTTAAAAAATGAAACTATAAAAGAGAAACTTGAAAAGTGAGACTTGAAAAGAAGGTGTGAAGTGCCGAAAGCAGAGTTGTCCTGGCCGGTGAGATAAACGAACAACCCCCCCCCCCCACCCTCTTTTTTTTTTACGCCCTGCGTGTGGTGATAATAAATTGTAACGACCGTAGCATGAGACTATTTGAGGTGCATTGAGAGTCGAGTCAATGGCAAAGTTTCGTATTATATATGAGTAAGGATAAGTACGGGTATATCTAAATATAGATACTACGGAAGGACTATGTATTATTCTAGAAGAATTGAATGCAATGGGACTGTGGTCCAATCAATGATTCTTCTAATATTCATTAATCTTAAACGTATTCTATTTACTGTGTGATTTGTTAATAAATAAAATATTTGATGAAATGGGACTTCTCCTGGTATTTAATAGTAATAGTGTGAGTGAGACGTGGGTTATCAAGTGCGTGACGATCATAATTACATTATGTCAGGATGGTAGGGTTGCCTGATGAATAATGTTCATTGCATATTGTACAATCAGGAGATTCCCCATATGTTACAATGACCAACACAATCGAAATCTTGACCTGGGAATAAAATCGCTGACATGGGATATAAATAGATTTTTTTTTTTTTAAAAAAAAGAAAAAAAAAGATTTAACATTTAATAAATTCATATTTAATGGAAGGTTAAAAATTATCATTTCTTTCTTACCATGTCAATGCAGAACGAAGTAAAAAAAAACTGACCCCTAATTATTTTGCTGTAATTTTATTTTTTTTATTTCTTCCGGAATCCTCTTAACCTATTTGATTTGAGATCAAATTTTCTGAACTGTTTTCTAGCACAAGAAATCTGTTTTCACATCATCTATACCCCCACCCGCACCATATCTCTATACACATCATCTATACCCCCACTGGCACCATATCTCTATACACATCATTTATGCCCCTCCGCACCATATCTCTATACACATCATCTATACCTCCACTGGCACCATATCTCTATACACATCATCTATACCCCCACCCGCACCATATCTCTATACACATCATCTATGCCCCTCCGCACCATATCTCTATACACATCATCTATGCCCCTCCGCACCATATCTCTATACACATCATCTATGCCCCACTCGCACCATATCTCTATACACATCATCTATGCCCCCACTCGCACCATATCTCTATACACATCATCTATCCCCCTCCGCACCCCATCTCTATACACATCATCTATACCCCCACTCGCACCATATCTCTATACACATCAT
>CAXITT010000020.1:745931-757309 GCA_964033795.1 Lymnaea stagnalis
TAAACAAATGTATCGTTTGCCCCCCCCCCCCCCCCCCCCCACACACGAAGGCGACATGCATGCTTCAGTAGTGGCCGTGACCTGGGCTGCAATTTTGCTTGATGTGAGGGAGAGTGGCCCGATTCGTCAGTCTGTGTGTGCAGAAAATACTTTCAACAATTACTAAAAAAATAAATAATACATGTTTAATTCTGGTGTACCGTCAATTCAAATCCTTTGCCTTCAAAGAATACACATCTAGACTTCTACAGTATTCCTTTGCGTAATGCATTTTAAGACATGTTTGGTTATTGTCTACTTGTTCGTGGGTCTTAATATTGTCTTTGATAGAAATTCGTTTTTTTTTTTTTTTAAAAAGTTCTTATAAAAAAATATGTATAGTCTATATATTTATTCGAATTCTTCTTTGAATGTTAAAAATCGATGTCCACCCTCCAAACTTGAAACCTCGAATTTATGACGTCAGGATATCGTCCTATTACTTAATGCTTAACGTATTTAAACTGGAATCTACTGGTTCGCGACGTCAGAAAATGTATGCTTCTTTACTTGTTATACCCTTAGTACTTTATCTAAATAATATAGAAATTAGTATAAAGATGCATTATAAACTCATCTAAAGACATCGCTACATACTTTGTAAAAATTTCATAAATGAATTTTTTATTTTTTTTTATTTTTTTTTTAAAAATTACCAGAAACAATAAAAACCATTTAATATTCATCTGAGCGTTATTTTTTTTTTTTAAAGTTATTTTCATTTGACTAAATTTAAATGCCATCATTAGACCAGGGGTTCTCACAATGTGGGCTGCGGCAGAGAATGCGCGACGCCTTTGATGCGTTGTGATATTTTCTTGTAGAGTAATTAAAATAATTGCCAACACGTACGATAGTGTGCCGCTGGTAATTACTATATGAGATAGTGTGCCGCTGATATTTACTATATGAGATAGTGTGCCGCTGGTACTTACTATATGAGATAGTGTGCCGCGGGTACTTACTATATGAGATAGTGTGCCGCTGGTACTTACTATATGAGATAGTGTGCCGCTGGTACTTACTATATGAGATAGTGTGCCGCTGGTACTTACTATATGAGATAGTGCGCCGCTGGTACTTACTATATGAGATAGTGTGCCGCTGGTACTTACTATATGAGATAGTGCGCCGCTGGTACTTACTATATGAGATAGTGCGCCGCTGGTACTTACTATATGAGATAGTGTGCCGCTGGTACTTACTATATGAGATAGTGCGCCGCTGGTACTTACTATATGAGATAGTGTGCCACGGGTACACCCCATGTTGGATAGTTTTCCGAGGGAATTCATATTTTCAGATCCACTGGTTTAGAAATGCATGTCCTCAATTTAGGATGTTTCTCTCTTGCTTTCTTTCCTTCTTTGAATCTCTCTTTATTCACCGTTCCTGCCTCTCACTCACTCTCTCTCCCTCTCTCTCTCTCTCTCTTTTTCTTTCCCTCTTTTCAAATTGTTCTTTGATCTAAAACATTTTTTTAAAAATTTAAACGTGACATGAGATCACGTGTACATTTCCAACCAAAGTCTTGCCTAAAGCGTTCCACAAACCACATGATCTTCAACACAAGCATAACAGATTTGCATTTCCAACCCTTGGCTCACAACAATAAAATGTTCCCCAGCACTTTGCTAATATAATTTGCACGCGTCCGTGTCAGCACCGCTACATCCCGATGTTCTTTCTTGGTATTCATTAGACGCATGCAATACTTTCCTGCCTTTAGTTGCACACCTTCCTTTGCGCACGTTAATGAAGCTTAACTAGCGTATAAATACCTTCATTTACGGGCTTTCTGTAACTTCGAATGTGGTCAACACAAAACTCTATTTGTATAGTTCGGTTGGCTACGAAAAAACAAATGCTCTAATGTCTTTGTTTAGTACCTACTATTTACAGCACGGCTTTCGGTATATTAAAATTAATTTGAATCAACACAGAAAAGGTATATTTAAATTTAAATTTATTTTTTTTAATTTTTAAAAAAAAAAATTTTTAATTTAAAAAAATTTTTTTTTTAATAAATCACTTACTTTAAAAAAAATGTTTCACTATAAACAATTGGCCCTTATGACAGGGATATTGACTTTAAAACGTTAGGTATGATTTATTTAGATTTGCTCTATATAAAGATTTACTTTAAGAAATTGAGGAGTACATCATTTGTAGAGATAAATTCACAACATAATATTATATATTAGATATGACACGCAAAACATTGGCGACAGCAATGAGGGAACTTCCCATCTACTAAAGTTACTTGACAAAACATGAACTCAAGTAACTCACATTTAGGAATCCCAATTTTTGCTACACCCCTTCCTCATGATACGTCACTGCACATTTCTTATTTCACGCCTATGAACTATATTAAATATTATGATGTCCCCACCACGTATAAAACCGAATATTTTTGACACCATACTTAAATTGAGACGAGTTCATTTTCCGAAATGGAAATATTACGCGCCAAACGCAGTTGGCTTGTATAAAAAAAAAAATATATGTATATCATTAGCGTAGTTATCGGGAACTATATTTTGGGCGCTATTGAACTCATTATTGAACCATACTTTCTTTCAAACATTTAGAATTATTTGTAAAATACTCTCAATACCGAATTCGCTGATTAGGAAGCAGCCAGAAATGGAAGCACTCCACGAGTCAGACCAGAAGCTTAATATATATATCAGAGATGCAAGCGGGTTTAAAAAAAAAAAAAAAGCAACTCCAGCTCAGAAAAACATACAAACAGATTTAACATCTACCCCATAACGTTGCCTGCAGCTGCTTCATGTCAGTTGGCCTCCTCCCCCACCCCCCATTTCCAAACGTCCACTCCTTCCAATAACACATCAATCAATCCAGCCCACCCATCCCCCATTCCACGTGGATTTTCATTTTTTTCCCCTTGAAATGTGAAATGGATAATAATTTATTTTTTTCATTTGAATAACATGGCCATGTCCACCTTGATCAATTAATTCCTGATATTAAAAAGGTATTTTTGATGCCAGAGGCCAAGGATGGAATCATACTGGATATTGATCCTCGGAGAGACAGAATTATTTTAAAAAAATATTGTCCCGACTTCTTGACTTCTTCCCCACTGAGACATCTCCATCTAATGTATTCTCCGACTCAACCATCTTACTGAAATGTATACGAAACTCCTCCCCCTGGGAGAAATGTATACTCTAACAAATAACTTCCCAGAAATGTATACAAAATTCTACGCCTAGAAATGTGTACACTTCTAATGATCTCCCAGGATGACCCTCTACCCAGAAATGTGTACACCATTATCATCTCCCAGGATGACCCTCTGCCCAGAAATGTGTACACCACCTAATCATCTCCCAGGATGACACTCTGCTCAGGAATCTGTCCGCCACTTAATCATCTCCCAGGATGACCCTCTGCTCAAGGATTGTACACCACCTAATCATCTCCCAGGATGACCCTCTGCCCAGGAATGTGTACGCCACCTAATGATCGCCCAGGATGACCCTCTGCCCAGAAATGTGTACGCCACCTAATCATCTCCCAGGATGACCCTCTGCCCAGAAATGTGTTCGCCACCTAATCATCTCCCAGGATGAGCCTCTGCCCAGATATGTGTTCGCCACCTAATCATCGCCCAGGATGACCCTCTGCCCAGGAATACACATTAAATCCATCTTGCCAGCGCCGACTGAAGGCATGGGCACACTGGGCACCGGCGCCTCACGCCTCTAAGTGGGCCTCAGGGATCTGATGGGCCTCACGGTTCTATGGGGCCTCACGCCTCTAGGGCGGTTGGGGGGGGGGGAGGGCGGCGCTTACGTTTAAAAGGACCCTATGCTGACAATAGCTTTAATGAATAGTGAAGTATATTTTTGGCAATTTAAGTTGCTTTCAAAACGAGACGAGAAGACCGTTGTTCCAGTTTTTCGAAAAAAAAAACTTTTTGATTTTCCCATCCATATTTTTTTCTACTACTAGTTTTTAGAAAAGGTTTCTTTTAATAAATTGTCCATTTGATATCCAGGACTTTTGTGTGTGTGTGTGTATTTGGCTGATTGTTTCTTTTTTGCTGTTGTTGTTTTTGTTTTTTTATCTTGGGGGAGGGTAGGTGGGATTGGTGGGAGTAAATCAAAGAGTCTTACCAGAATCACCACAAGTTCATGATTTCGTCATTTGACTCAAGACCGTAAGATGAGTTGGAGCTTCCAAATAAAACGTTTTGAGTTGCTGTTCTCATTTGGAAATCATCAACGCCTCATCTTTTCCCCACAGATAAATGCATTTTATTGATAAATACAATTTATTGATAAATGCATTTTATTGATAAATACATTTTATTGATAAATACATTTTATTGATAAATGCATTTTATTGATAAATGCATTTTATTGATAAATGCATTTTATTGACAAATGCATTTTATTGATAAATACATTTTATTGATAAATGCATTTTATTGACAAATGCATTTTATTGATAAATGCATTTTATTGATAAATGCATTTTATTGATAAATGCATTTTATTGATAAATGCATTTTATTGATAAATGCATTTTATTGCTAAATACATTTTATTGATAAATGCATTTTATTGATAAATACATTTTATTGATAATGCATTTTATTGATAAATGCATTTTATTGATAAATGCATTTTATTGATAAATGCATTTTATTGATAAATGCATTTTATTGATAAATGCATTTTATTGATAAATGCATTTTATTGACAAATGCATTTTATTGACAAATGCATTTTATTGATAGATGCATTTTATTGATAGATGCATTTTATTGATAGATGCATTTTATTGATAAATACATTTTATTGATAAATACATTTTATGGATCAATGCATTTTATTAATAATGCATTTTATTGATAAATGCATTTTATTGATAAATGCATTTTATTGATAAATACATTTTATTGATAAATACAATTTATTGATAAATGCATTTTATTGATAAATACATTTTATTGATAAATACATTTTATTGTTAAATGCATTTTATTGATAAATGCATTTTATTGATAAATGCATTTTATTGATAAATGCATTTTATTGATAAATGCATTTTATTGATAAATGCATTTTATTGACAATTGCATTTTATTGACAAATGCATTTTATTGATAGATGCATTTCATTGATAGATGCATTTTATTGATAGATGCATTTTATTGATAAATACATTTTATTGATAAATACATTTTATGGATCAATGCATTTTATTGATAAATGCATTTTATTGATAAATGCATTTTATTGATAAATGCATTTTATTGATAAATGCATTTTATTGATAAATACATTTTATTGATAAATGCATTTTATTGATAGATGCATTTTATTGATACATGCATTTTATTGATAAATGCATTTTATTGATAAATGCATTTTATTGATAAATGCATTTTATTGATAAATGCATTGTATTGATGAATGCATTTTATTAATAAATACATTTTATTGATAAATGCATTTTATTGATAAATACATTTTATTGATAAATACATTTTATTGATAAATACATTTATTGATAAATGCATTTTATTGATAAATGCATTTTATTGATAAATGCATTTTATTGATAAATGCATTTTATTGATAAATGCATTTTATTGATAAATGCGAAACTATGCTGGGGCTAAAAGCATACACTCAGAGGGGCTCCACTATCAGAATGAATTTATGGTTATTTTTATGGTGGGGGCGACGAAGTCAGATCTGGCCTTGTGCACCAAAATACGTAATTTCGGCCCTACCCCCCGCACCCCGCACTGAAACGCTTGAAATGCTACCCCCGCTCCCCCCACTTCCCCACGGATAAAAATACCTGAAAGAAACTGATCAAAACAGGTGGGTCAAGCTGGGCCATAATGCTTTTTTTTTTCCATAACAATACTTGAAAGGTGGGCTATGGGCATATGTCTATGTGAAGTACGTGGGGTTTTATCGACTAATTCACTATTAAGGGCCTATCCTAAGACAATTTTGGCGCCCCCTGATGTTGGCACCTGGGTTATTGGCCTGGGTACTCGCCTCCTCGTTTGCATGGCCCCGGGTATACAAGTATAGAATAATAGGGGGTCTCAGTGCATTACTTAGCCCAGCCCCTCCCCCCCCCCCGCTTCTTTAAAGACGGCCCTGCTTCTCCCTGAAATATATACCAAATATATATTAAATCCCCCTAATTATATTCCACAAATATATACTCCACCGTATAACTGCTGTTGAAAGGGTGGAGATTTTTTTTTAACGCACATCAAACAAATTACCCCTGAATTTGATAAGTCCTTGATATTCGCCGGGCCGTGACAATGGCCCCCCATTTAACTTTTGACCTTGGGCGATGGAGGCGACTCGATGACGTGTGACACATCCTTTAGTGAGTGTGTTATGTCCTCAAATTGCTTCACTTTGTCTCCGGGAATCGAATCACACCCCCACCCCCCAACCCTCCCCCCCACCCACACACGCTATGTAGAACGTTTAGTTTCGGCGTACCGGATGTGGAGTCAAGTGAGCCATGGCTCTGATCCAACGGGTCGGCTGACAGCACCATTGACATCGTCACGGGGTTGTATGAGCGGCATTTAAAAAGAAAAAAAATTTAAAAATGAGCAAATATTTGTCTGGGCTGATGGCTTGGTCCCCCCCTCGAGACCCCAGTGGGTGATGTGTTAGGTTCCAACAAGTAGTGGCGAGGCAGAGGAAAACCTAGGTTGTTTAAGGTTAATTGATGGTTTTTCTGGGTTTTTTGTTGTTGTTGTTGTTGTTGTTGTTTTTGTTGTTTTGTTTCGTTATATTTTCTCTTTTTTTTTCTTTTTTTCCCGACAGTGATGTTTACTGGATAATGATTGGATGCCTCATTGAATATGCCGAACAAAAGCCTCGGCACCATGACGTCAACGTGGCGTCCATTGCCGTGCTGTCGCGGCGAGTGACAAGGGTCGAGTTTTGAGTTGTTATCTACTGCGGTCTACATCGACGTTGTGTTGGCGGCGATACCAGCATTACATAAATAGATGTCCTGCCGGTAGCCCTCTTCCATGGCCGCGCACCAATACCACGGATACGATACCTCGTCAGTTGTTTGCCAATACACCGATTACGATACCTCGTCAGTTGTTTGCCAATACCCCGATTACGATACCTCGTCAGTTGTTTGCCAATACCCCGGATACGATACCTCGTCAGTTGTTTGCCAATACACCGATTACGATACCTCGTCAGTTGTTTGCCAATACCCCGATTACGATACTTCGTCAGTTGTTTGCCAAAATCACCATTTCGTAATCACGTGACGGCATGACAGCGCCCCCACCCCCCTCGGGGTGTTTTTCTACTCTTAAAAATTGCTCTCTACCACTTTATTCACCACGTAAAATAAAATATTTAAAAATCTGTTAAAAATTGCTATTTAAAAAATCTTGATAACTAAGTTTGGCTTTGAAATTTCAATGACATATCTATATCAACCTAGACATCTCTGTGTAAACATAGACATCTCTCTATGAACCTGGACATCTCTATATTAACCTAGATATCCCTATATGAACCTAGATAACTATGTGTGAACCTAGACATCTTTTTATGAACATAGACATCTCTATTTTAACCTAAGTGTCCCTTTATGAACCCAGCCATCTCTATATGAACCTAAGTATCCCTTTATGAACCTAGACATCTCTTTATGAACCTAGACATCTCTTTATGAACCTAGACATCTTTTTATGAACCTAGACATCTCTTTATATGAACCTAGACATCTCTTTATGAACCTAGACATCTCTTTATGAACCTAGACATCTCTTTATGAACCTAGACATCTCTTTATGAACCTAGACATCTCCTTATGAACCTAGACATCTCTTTATGAACCTAGACATCTCTTTATGAACCTAGACATCTCTTTATGAACCTAGACATCTCTTTATGAACCTAGACATCTCTTTATGAACCTAGACATCTCTATATGAACCTAGACATCTCTTTATGAACCTAGACATCTCTTTATGAACCTAGACATCTCTTTATGAACCTAGACATCTCTTTATGAACCTAGACATCTCTTTATGAACCTAGACATCCCTTTATGAACCTAGACATCCCTTTATGAACCTAGACATCCCTTTATGAACCTAGACATCCCTTTATGAACCTAGACATCTCTTTATGAACCTAGACATCTCTATATGAACCTAGACATCTCTTTATGAACCTAGACATCTCTTTATGAACCTAGACATCTCTTTATATGAACCTAGACATCTCTTTATGAACCTAGACATCTCTTTATGAACCTAGACATCTCTTTATGAACCTACTTTGTAGGAGGTGGATTTTGTTTAGTAAGTGAAAGACGGATTTAATAAAAAAAAAATGTAATTCCAATATGTCAGCCCGCAAGACAATGTTGCCAGTTGTAGTAGCAGGTTAAAATTGAGCCTAAAAAATAATCGTAGGCATGCAAAATATACAAAAAATGTATTATTACTTTACAAAAAATACTACCATGAAATTTAATCAACCCGTGTGTGCCTGTGGAGTGTGTACCGGATGCGTTTACTGGATCTGAGGTTTAATGTCATCACCGAAAGGACGTCAATGGATACATCATGTATAACGGCTTATTTCATGCATAAATAAATAGTGGAACAAGATATGTTTATGCTTGGGGGGAAAAAAAAAAGAAGGACTATTAATTGGACGTTTCGGCCAAACGCCTTTCTAAACGTGACAGTACAAAAGAAGAAAAAAAAAGAAACCAACCATTTATTTGACATTGATCACACTGCAGGTTTCTCGGTTTAGAAACAACAAGAACAACAAAAACAATTTTTAAATAAAAAATATAAAAAAATCATATTTCTTAAGTTGCGTTTTAACCCGGTCCTACAACTGTCAATGATTTTTTTTTCTTTTTTTTTTTGTACATCATAAATTGATTTGCTGTTATGGCTCGTGAGTAATTTCGTCTATCCCCTCACGTGACATGACACATCACCGAGGACCTGTTTGGCATCCCAACCAGGTAACTTACGTTGCGCACCCATTAATAATGCACTGACCTCACTGCGTGTCTTTTCACCCCTAGGGCGGGTGCAATTTTTTTCCCCCACCACAACATAATGGGCTAATCAGGGCACCGCCCCCCTCGTGAATCAAGGGGCCAAAAAAAATTTGAGCGTTTAAAAATCTTAGTGCTTAAATAAGAGACGTGTGTTAAAAATAAATGCAAATAACATGCAAATGGCCAGATCTCTAAGTGCCTCGAAATCGCTAAGAGATACCCCTTGTTGATTTTTGCCATCTCGTTCGAATTAAAAAGCTTTCTTTTTTTCTTTTTTTTTTAAAAAAGAAGAAAGTGTAATTAGTATTTTTATGCTGTTTCTAGAACAAAGTTAATGAGAATTGCGTTATTTCAGCTAGGGATGCAGATTATGGAAGTTTGAGAATCAGATTTCTGATGATGACTTTTTTCGCGTAGGGTGTGGCCCGGGGGTGTTAAGAAAACACACAAATGAGGTTTCCGACTCCTCCACGTCACGGAAGAGTTGACCAGAGACCACATTCAACAGAGAGAGAGAGAGAGAGAGAGAGACCACATTCAACAAAGAGAGAGAGAGACCACATTCAACAGAGCAGCTCACATTCGTAAGCGGCCACGTTCATCAGCGCCCACATTCATCAGAGCCAACATTCATCAGAGCCCACAATCAACAAAGCCCACCTTCATCAGAGCCCACATTCATCAGAGGCCATATTCATCAGAGGCCACATTCAACAGAGCCCACATTCATCAGCGGCCCCATTCAACAGAGCCCACATTCAATTCAACAGAGCCCCCACATTCAACAGCGTCCACATTCATAAAGGCCACGCTGACCAAAGCCTACATTCACCAGAGCCCACATTCACCAGAGCCCACGGCTCTATATTATAACCGTTCACTAATTTTAATACTCTTTGCACACAATCGACCATTTACTTGACCTCATCAGCTAAGATCTAATACCCTTTTAGAAACCATGTTCTCAGATGCCCAGAGTCATGCGTTCAGCTGCCCGTGGTATACACTTCCGGTGCCTCGGGCCTATTTTACCACTAAATTGAAATCGATATCATCATTATGGAGAGCTCTTCAGTCTCACAGTTCTTCGTGATACATCTACCGCACTTCTTTAGAGGGCGCGGCTGCATGGGATCTGCGGTCTAACCTGAGATACTTCCAACGCTCGTGGAATGGAGGTCAATCCCGAACAAAAGCCTAGACGACACCATCGCCGCGGTTGGATGGGGCGCGTTAAATTTGGATGGCGACTCATCTAAGAGAAGGGAAACCTCTGGCTTCAAACCAGGAGATGGAGTCCCGTAGGTAGTAGGACATTTGTTTCTAAGAAAAATCCCGATAATTCCTGCGACGTCACTGGTGCCGAGCTGTACCCTCCACACTTGATGTTCCCTTTGCGGTGTCCAGGCACATTGAGAAGGGTGATTTTTATGTCAAGAAGTTTACCTCCTAAACAAAAATAACTCCAGGCCTGTGTGATTTCGTCTTGCCAAGTCTACAACATGGTCACATTGTAACGGACCGATGTTAAGAAAAAATAATAATTTAAAAAAAATGATTATAATTGTAAAAAATTAATCATATTTTGCAAAGCATGATTCATTTAAAAAATAAAAACAGAAATAAATACTTATTGAGTGACGCAAATGGATGCATAGAAAATTTAACATTGTCCCGTAAAGCAGCGTTTCTCAAACTTTTAAGTTTCACGGATCGGTGGAAAAGTTTCGACACTGCAAAAGGGACCGGTGCCAGCTTTATTACTTACATTTTCTTTCTATTTTAACACCAATATTCATGCTCTCTGGACCGGTAACGTAAGGCTTGCGGACCGGTGCCGGTCCACGGACCACAAATTGGGGAACGCTGCCATAAAGGATTCTCAAAATGTTCATATTTTTGGATGGTACTTGGAGGTGTAGGTTCAAATACAGGTTACTGCAATGATGTTTTATTTTCTTAGGGGATGATTGCAGATGTAATCGGTTATAAATAGTAAAGTATGTATGCCCCCCCCCTCCATCCTAATGTCTTTGGAAATATCTTTGCTTTTGTCAGAAAGTCTTGCTGAAAGTTGTTTTGTTTTTTTTTTGTTTTTTTTCTTTTAAACATGGCCCTCCGAAGATGTTTTGTGATATTTCGAATTCTCATAGTCATCCCCCCCCCCACCTTTATTTCTAATAGGATTTGTCAGTTTGTTGAATTAATGTATTCTGCAAAGATTTACAAAACTTCTCCCCCCCCCCCCC
>CAXITT010000020.1:769585-785654 GCA_964033795.1 Lymnaea stagnalis
GCCCGAATGGAGAACTCGACTTGGTGAAACCTTCGATCATGCACGCCGCCCGAATGGAGAACTCGACTTGGTGAAACCTTCGATCATGCACGCCGCCCGAATGGAGAACTCGACTTGGTGAAACCTTCGATCATGCACGCCGCCCGGATGGAGAACTCGACTTGGTGAAACCTTCGATCATGCACGCCGCCCGGATGGAGAACTCGATTTGGTGAAACCTTCGATCATGCACGCCGCCCGAATGGAGAACTCGATTTGGTGAAACCTTCGATCATGCACGCCGCCCGAATGGAGAACTCGATTTGGTGAAACCTTCGATCATGCACGCCGCCCGAATGGAGAACTCGACTTGGTGAAACCTTCGATCATATGCGAGCCGTTCCAAAATCTCCTGCGTGGATTTTAAAAAAAAAAATTTCATTGTTCTCCCTTCCTTTCTTTCTTTTATTCCCTTTCCTCTTTATCCTCTATTTCCTTTCTCCCCCAGATCCTCGGCTCCCCCCCTCCCCCAGCTCCCCAACTTCTGAGCATATCCACTCCCCAGCTCCCAATCCCAAGCTCTCAAGTTCCCCCAAGTTCCCAGCTCCTCAACTCATCGGCTCCCCAGGTCACATGGTACTACATTAGGAAACAAGCAACAAATGTATTGTGTTAAAATAAGCTACACTTTCGCAATCTCTAAGGCTTATTCTGACCGGATTTGGAATATCAAAGGCTTACTTCGACCGGATTTGGAATCTCTAAGGGTTATTTTGACCGGAGTCGGAATCTCTAAGGCTTACTTTGACCGGAGTCGGAATCTCTAAGGGTTACTTTGACCTGAGTCGGAATCTATAAGGCTTCCTTTGACCGTACTCGGAATCTCTTAGGCTTATTTTGACCGGAGTAGGAATCACTAAGTAAGCATTTCTTGACTAAATGCGGGACTACACATGGAAACCCGTGCGTCTCGAGATCACAAGGTAAGACTTGATCGACTCAGATTTGGGTTTTATACACTGTGACGCGTCGTCGTGTGCCCGAGATGGAATCACTGAGTAAGCGTTGCTTGTTATGGAGACTGCGCTGTCTCCTAGTCAGCAGATCCCATCCCCCTCTTCACGCCCTTGACAAACCCCCCAAAAATTCAAATAACTTAAACTATAAATGGAAGCAAGGGCAGCGCCGGAATTTTCGCCGAGCATTAATTAAATCCTTCCACTGAAACACCTCCACTTTTTTTCGGATACGTTCCGTTCGATTGGACTCACCTGTACATAGATAGATCAATAAGTAAACTCTTTAAGTCTGGTTGAACCAAGAGACAGAGTCGGCATGAGCTCGTCATGACAAATCCTGGTGGTGCCATCTCATTGAAAACGTACACATGGTTTTCTTTACTTTCATCGGCTAAATACAACACTCCAAACGGATAAGAAGTTAAGTAGGTCAGGATTTTTAAAAATGGGCAGGTTTTTTAAAAAAAAATTTAAACAAAAATAATGAACGCTCCCTGATAAAAATTTAAATTGTGTTAAAATTAAAAAGCGTTTTGGAATTTAAAACGAAACAAAAAAGATAAACATTTACCAATTGGTCTTCGTCATCGTTAACAGGTTTCACTTTTATTTCGCATACGGTGTATAATGTAAAGTTAGAGCTGCACCGTTAAAGAAGAATAAAAAGATTGCTGTTGAAATGGGTCGCTTGGTTAGAATTTAGTCAAAAGGTCACCGGAAACGGATCGCCAGTATTCGGACCCGGGTCCCATTAGACTAAATGCTAATCGGATGTCATTTGCGGTGGTTTATTTTAGTTAAACTGAAGAATCAGGTTTGCAAACATGTATTCAGTTCAATTATCTGTCCTTCGATACGAAATTTTATTTTACAAACCCAAAAACAATGATATTTTTAATATATTTTTTTTTTTAAAACCCAACCTCTCACTTCTGATACCGGGTCCGAATAGCCGCAGCCTTCCGAAATATTTAATTCAGAAAGTTTAAATATTCCATAAAGATCCAATGTACAACATACTGACCTGAACTCATTCCAGACCAAAAAGCTGAAATTGATTTTTTTTTAAAATTGTGTGTTGTTCCTTGTGGTTTCTTTTTCAATTCGGTCCAAATGTAGTCTACGTAATTAAGTCTAGTGGTAAGGATTCTTATCAGCCCGAATGCCAGGGTGACATGTCCGTGAGATGAGATGACCTGCCATCCTTCCAAGATGACCTGCCATTATGAGGATTTGGCCTGCTTTTGTTTCCGCAAGTGTGTGCCGGAAAACTTCTAGCCAGAGAGGAAAAAAATGGTTGATTTCCCTCTTTTTTGTGGCTGTCATTGGTGGTTTAGGCACGGGAGGGTACGGTTGAAAAGGCTGAGTTTTTTACAAGGGTTTTACAAGTCTGTACGAATTTAACAGCGTGCCCTCTCCCCCCCCCCCACTAACCCCCGAGGTTACCAAATCTCAATGAACACATGTATTTCACTGATGGCGGATTACTACCGCTAGAGAAATACGTTTTGACGACGTGTGTTTAAACTGTAAATTATCGTCTTTGTTAACAGATCCATTTAGTGTCGTGCTGAAAATCAATATTTACGTTGTAATAAAAAAAAAAAAAATTTACATTTATCTAGATCAATTAAAGAATTATATTTAAGATATATATATATATATATATCTAATCTTTAAGTACACATGATATGTACTTTACAAAATGTTTAAGACTATCTTCAGTAGAGTAGGTCATTAAGTTTAACTATGTGGCAGTTATTGTGTAAATTTAGTGATTAATGGGACCACAAATTACACCTCCATCCATGACAGAGTTTATTTTCTTTTATTTCATTTTTTTTTTCTTTTAAATTTAGTTTTCAGTGAAAACTTTGAATAGCGGACTTTAAAATTGCACTTTCCCTGGAAAATGCGCTAACTCCCCACCACCACGGATCGATTTTTTTTAACGTAAATGCCCTGGAAATAGTTCAAATCCTGTCAAATGCGCAATAGTTTCTGAGGGGGGAAAAAATCATGTTTTCCCATGCGAATAGAACATACCATGCCGTTCTGGCACTGAATGATGTAATGAACAGGATGTGACGTAGACCTTTTGCTTCGCCGTTAAGTCTGCTACCACCTTGTGTTTCTAAAATCATGACGAAACAAGGGCGTCATTTCAAGGTTTTCAAAGAAAAGGGGGAAAAAAAGGGGGGGGGGGTAACAAAACATGGTCGCCTTGTTAAGGCAAATGCCCCACCCTGTCTTACCCAAATGACGCCCCTGAATGCGTTGTTAGGATATTCGCTACGAGGGGGGGCACTTGTGAATGGAATGCGGGAATTGTGTAGATTATTGTCTACGAATATCGATCAAAATGGCGAAAATGCCTATGTATTTGAATTTTAATTTTGTATATTCATAACCGACTTCTCAAATACCGGTACTGAATTTGTACTCGTCGATTTCTATGAGGGCATCCAGAAAGCTCAAGGACAATAATATCTTGCTTAGATGCGTCATCGCTCTGTGGTTATTAAATCAACACGGTCCATGTATGCACTTTCTTTGTTTGTTTTCTCATATTTTTTTTTGATTGTGTGTGTGTGTGAGTTTTAGTCTTTTCAATGTACAGTTACCTTCTTGTTTTCAATGTGGGCATGCCTTCTTATTTTCAATGTGTGCATGTCTTCTTGTTTTCATTGTGTGCATGTCTTCTTGTTTTCAATGTGTGCATGTCTTCTTATTTTCAATGTGTGCATGTCTTCTCTTCAATGTGTGCATGTCTTCTTGTTTTCAATGTGTGCATGCCTTCTTGTTTTCAATGAGCGTTTGTCATCTTCATTTCAATGTTGTTATGTCTTTCTCTTTATAATGTTCATATGTCTTTCACTTTACAATGTTGTTAGGTCTTCCTATTTACAATGTTCTTATGTATTCCCCTTTACAATGTTGTTATGTCTTCCTATTTACAATACTCAGATGTCTTTCACTTTACAATGTTGTTATGTCTTCCTCTTTACAATATTCGTATGTCTTCCTCTTTACAGTGTTCTTATGTCTTCCTCTTTACAATGTTCTTATGTCTTTCACTGTACAATGTTGTTATGTCTTCCTCTTTACAATGTTCTTATGTCTTCCTCTTTCAAATCGTTTGAAAAGATCCTCAATGGATCAAAATCTTGATATGTAATTCCCCAATTCGATTACGCGAAAACAGAACAGCTTCATAACGACACCAGTAACGCTGTAATACACTGACCGACGTTCACTGACCGACGTTCGCAAATGTTTTCAATCATTGTACTCCTCAACTTTCCACATTCGCTATCCCAAAACACTTACCTCTTAAGTTCTTTCCTCGGGAGACTCAACGTGTCCTTCAAGACCTCTCCCCCCCCCCCAACCCGGACGCTGCAGCACTCGGAACCCGAATAAACTTTAACCTTTCGGGGTTCACACTCGCGGTTTATTGACATTGCTGAAACGTGCACTCGTCCAAGACACCCAGAATTCCATTTAAACTTCCTTCAGATTGACAATTGTTGTCGTGGAGCCTTTTTCCTCCACCAACAGTGTTTTAAGCGTGGCTTACTGCCAGCGCTCTTCCCCCCGGGGGGGCTCAATAAAGCTTGCTGCGACCTGACAGGCGTTTGAATTCTGTAAATAAAAACTGGTAACTTATGTGCTGTGTTGTTGTTGTTGTTTTTTCCCACGCCCTGATAGTTATTTGTTTTGTTTAGCCGTTGAATCGATGGTTTTGGACATCTGAGATTTAAGTTGTCGTTATACACATCCTAAACGTTTGAAAGCTGTGGCCTTCCTATAAATATAGTCGTATCCATTTGTTTTTAGTGATTGGAATTGAAATGAAACAGTAAATGGTATGGTATGCATTTTCAGCCAATTTTAATCAGCTACGTTAGTTTATAAATGCAAAAAAGTCCGTTCAGACACGTTTGAGAATATGAAAGCAAAAGGCCATCAAATAAGGAGCGTGTTTTGTGGGGTAATTAGGGGCATTTCTTCTCCAGACCTCAAGTTCGGGTAGAAATTAGGGGCATTTCTTCTCCAGACCTCAAGTTCGGGTAGAAATTAGGGACATTTCTTCTCCAGACCTCAAGTTCGGGTAGAAATTAGGGGCATTTCTTCTCCAGACCTCAAGTTCGGGTAGAAATTAGGGGCATCTTATTTTACAAAGTATCTAATTAGCAACAACAACCCAAAAAAAACCCTTAAATAATCAGGATGACACTTTTTTTTTTCAATGTTATTAAAACATCTAAAATACGTTTGCACATCAGTATCTGTTTTTATCACCTAAAGGCCAGAAATAGAGAAACAATTTAAAGTGGTTCACGACAGAGAAGCAGAGACATAACTGGGAACAGAAATAATGTCTGGGAAAAGCTGCAATAGATCCACTTGTGTAGATAGAAAGAAAGGATAGCTTGTTAACGCCCCTTGTATAGATAGATATAAACGATAGTTTGATGATGCCCCTTGGGTAGATAAATATAAACGATAGCTTGATAATGCCCCTTGTGAAGCTAGATTATAAACGATAGTTTGATAATGCCCCTTGGGTAGATAAATATAAACGATAGTTTGACAATGCCCCTTGGGTAGATAAATATAAACGATAGTTTGATGATGCCCCGTGGGTAGATAGATATAAACGATAGTTTGATGATGCCCCTTGGGTAGATAAATATAAACGATAATTTGACAATGCCCCTTGGGTAGATAATAATAAACGATAGTTCGATAATGCCCCTTGGGTAGATAAATATAAACGATAGTTTGACAATGCCCCTTGGGTAGATAAATATAAACGATAATTTGACAATGCCCCTTGGGTAGATAAATATAAACGATAGTTCGATAATGCCCCTTGGGTAGATAAATATAAACGATAGTTTGACAATGCCCCTTGGGTAGATAAATATAAACGATAGTTTGACAATGCCCCTTGGGTAGATAGATATAAACGATAGTTTGATAATGCCCCTTGGGTAGATAAATATAAACGATAGTTTGATGATGCCCCTTGGGTAGAAAAATATAAACGATAGTTTGATAATGCTCCTTGTGTAGCTAGATTATAAACGATAGTTTGATAATGCCCCTTGGGTAGATAAATATAAACGATAGTTTGATGATGCCCCTTGTGTAGCTAGATTATAAACGATAGTTTGATAATTCCCCTTGTGTAGCTAGATTATAAACGATAGTTTGATAATGCTCCTTGGGAAGATAGATATAAACGATAGTTTGATAATGCCCCTTGGGTAGATAAATGTAAACGATAGTTTGATAATGCCCCTTGGGTAGATAGATATAAACGATAGTTTGAAAATGCCCCTTGGGTAGATAAATATAAACGATAGTTTGATAATGCCTCTTGGGTAGATAAATATAAACGATAGTTTGACAATGCCCCTTGGGTAGATAGATATCAACGATAGTTTGATAATGCCCCTTGTGTAGCTAGATATCAACGATAGTTTGATAATGGCCCTTGGTTAGATAAATATAAACGATAGTTTGATAATGCCCCCCTGTCTAGAGCGATCTAAACGATAACCTGACGCTGCTCATTATTATTTCACTCGATCGTGGACCACGCAAATGCAAGAGATCACGAGTTAAATCACCAACAACCGGTCTTCGGGCGAGGTTGTTGGAATAATTATAGTTGTCCGAAGATGATGTCATGGTGATGTAGCATCGATACTAGTTCTCAGCGTCTATAATGTATTAGAATTATTTTTCTGATATATTTTGCTGATGCTGGGGGTCACCACAGGAGATTTGTTGTTCGGCAATCTTGAACTTTTTTAAATGAATGTAAAGCAGCGGATCTCAACATGTGGGTCGCGAACCCTTTGGGGTGGGGGGAGGTGGGGGGGGGTTCCAACGACCCATGAACATCGGAAAACGCATGTACTCTACAGTTATGGAGAAGCAACTAAAATAATTTTGTGATCGGGGGGGGGGGGGGGACCACAAAATGAGGAACTGTATTAAAGGGTCGCGCCATTAGGAAGGCTGAGAACCACCAATGTAAAGAAAATATTTTTTAAATCAAGAATTTAAATTGAATTTTACACATATTTCTAGTTTCATTACAACAATACTGAAACGCATGTTGGACAATATGATTCAGGACAGCATGTCCAAACTGTCTCATCCTCATCTCTTTCTCGCCATCTCTCTCTCTTTTATCCTTATTCTATCTTTTCCTTCCATTCTCCTTCTCATCCCCTATTTATCTCTTTCTCGTCATCTTTCTCTCTCTTTCCATCATTATCTCTTTTAAATCCTTTACATCAATTTCGCTTTTGTTCGCGTTTTTGTTGAAGGCAGAAATCTGCAAAATTTGCGCACGGCTAATTGACACACGTCCCGTCATCCTATCGGGCTGAAACTTGGCGCACAGACTCGTTGCCGATTACAACACATTCTTTAAACTTTTCAACTTCACCCGAACCTCCCTATAAATCAGTTTTAACGTTAAAAGATGTCAGTGATTTCATGAAATGAAATTCCCGATAACTGCGCTAAAGGAGATTCTTGGAGGAATCGAAAGTGCGTTTGGTGCGTAATATTTTCTCCGTTTTAAATAAACAGTTGGTGTAATAAATCTAGGTGTAAAAGAGGGTGGGACATTAGAATATTAATATAGAACGAGGGTGTGAACACTATGTGGTTGCGATGCTTTGGGGAGAGGGGGGCACCAATTGGGATCCTATCAAGTGGCTTTCTTGTATGGATGTTTTGTCAAATTTTACCCCCACCCCCCCCCCTCACATTTTTTCATCTTGCGTTGTATAACGTATTTACACACAAAAAATAGTTTTAACGTATGCTTTAATTTTCATCCTTCTCATTTCCTTATCTCTTATCCTCTCTGTCATGTCTCTACCCCTCTGTCTGTCTGTTTGTCTGTCTGTCTGTCTGTCAATCTATCTAATCTATCTAATCTATCTATCTATCTATCTATCTATCTATCTATCTATCTATCTATCTATCTATCTATCTATCTATCTATCTATCTATCTATCTATCTATCTATCTATCTATCTATCTATCTATCTATCTATCTATCTATCTATCTATCTATCTATCTATCTATCTGTCTGTCTGTCTGTCTGTCTGTCTGTCTGTCTGTCTGTCTATCTGTCTGTCAGTCTGTCTGTCTGTCTGTCTGTCTGTCACTCTCTCTTTCTGTATCTCCATACTCTCAATGCATTTTTTCAATCTTATTATATTGGCGTCTTAACGAAACATATTTAAGAAGGGTTCTCAAACTCGCGGCCTGCGGGCCATTTGCGGCCCGCAAAACGATAATTTGCGGCCCGCCACATGAAAGCAAAGTTTAGTGTAATGCGGCCCGCGAGTTTTCCCCATTCTCAGATCTATAATGTGACCCTCCGCGACGGTTTCAGTCTAATGTGACCGACTAGTCTAATTCTGATTTGTATTATATTTGTATAGATTTGGACGTTGATTATAATTGGTAAAAACTGTTTCAAAACCAGACTAAAATTATTTATTTTGTAGCATTTTATGAGACAAAAATGGCCAAAGTGCGGTTTCGAGAAAATTCTAAAAAGTCAGTTAGTGGGTAATGCACAACCATCATTGTGTAAATCGTAGCAATCTGACACAGTATCAAAGAATCCCTATTAAAAGTGCCCCTAATGTTAGCGAGTTAGCGAAATTCCAAGCACGTGACTTTGGTTCCATTTCAAAATACGGTTAGCCAAAAAGTCCTTTTCTACGATACAAAAATTAAAATTCATTCTCCCTACAATAGCATCTTCCTTTACATTAATAATGCATAAATATTGCCTGCTCCTGCCTACTGTTTGAACACGTTTTAGAATTTTAAGCCTTCATGAAGAAGGATTAGGTCGTTGTTCCTGTACTAAGTGATCCCAACTGGCTCATGGACTTAGCTTTCCTTGTTGACATTACAAAAGAGCTGAATGTACTCAACAAGATTTGTTAGTGTTGCCAATGACAATGTCAGGGCATTCGGCACAAATTTGAGTTATAGTTCTTAGAGAAACATCTGCCATTTCCAAACATGAAAAGTACTCCTTGATTCGGGAACACCATTCAATAATGAGTATATTGATGGCAGTGCAAAGCTACAGGAAGAATTTGATCATAGATTTGTAGACTTTAAAACACAAAGAGCCACTTTTCAACCTTCTGCTTATCCTTTCTCCTTTATAGTGGAAGATGCGCCCCACCTCTTACCCCGGACTTGCGCTTCAAATGGACCTGATTGATCTTCAGTGCAAGTCTAAGTTCAGGGAGGTGCATGGAAAAACAGACTTGCATGGAGAGTTTATGAGAGCATTGTCCTCCACCTTCCCTGAGATTTCCAGGTTGTTCAATCGGATCTTGTGCCTTTTTTGGGAGTACCTATCTGTGTGAAACGCTCTTTTCCACTATGAAATTTAACAAGTCAAAGTTCAGGGCCAAACTTACTGATGAGCATCTTCAAGCTATACTTAGGGTCTCAGTTGCTTCCACACTCAAGTAAAATGTTGCTCAGCTGTGTAAGAAGAAGAGCTGCCAGGTTTCTGGCAACAAGCAGAAAGTGAAGCCTTGTTCTTGAGAACCCTTAATTTTTTTATTTTTTTTTTTTTGGTTATTAATAAGGGTTGAGCAGATAGTACCAGTTGTACTTTGTTGAATTTTTAATCGCCTTTTTTTTTTTACCTTTTTGATGCGGTTCCGTCTCATTCAGACTCTACCTCCTGCGACCCCCGGATGATTTGAGTTTGAGACCCTTGCATTAAAATTTTAATACTGTATTTCCACTGCCACAAGGAGTGTTATGTTAAATTTTACCTTGACATTCTGTGCACGAGTCTTTAGGTCAAGATGGCAATGTTGTTTGTTTTTTTTGTTTTTTTAGTATCAATGAGACCACTACGTTTTAGTTCATAAGAGTTTGCAGGTCAGCTCGTGTTAATCGTCTTCCTACCAGGCAACAGTTAAAATCATTGATAAGCTTTACAGTTTCCTGGCACGCTAAAAACATTCAAGTTTAAATAACCTCCCCATTTTTTTTTCCAGATAAAGTTTGCAATAAATAATATTCATTATCCTGGTAACCCATCGTCCCCCCCCCTCTACTTCACCTCTACCATGTCCACATTTTCTCTCGTCACTTGACCTGACCTCCGCAATGCACCAATCGCTGATGACCTCCTTGCTCGTTTTGACAGACTCCTTAAACGTATTGGTCGCCCGTCTGAGACAAATCTTCCAAGAGAAGGGAAGACACGAGCATTGCCCATACCGGTGTGACCCAATTGTGTTGTACGCTTCACGTATCAAAGTCAAAACGTTAAACATCCCGTGTAAAACGTATGGGTCGTCATGCAAGGTCGCTAACTGCGTGACCAACGGGTTGTAGATACTGACCCCCGTCGTCACAACGTCCCTTCTAATCCGAGTCAGCAGCAAAAACGTTATTCCAATGACGTTAAACCGCTCGGGGGGACTTCTTTCAAACCATAAAGAGTGCCGTACTTTGCCAGCGGCAGAGTGGTAGCTGAAGCCTCAGATGCGTAACTTAAGCATGGCCACGTGCGTGACAGATTGTTAAAAAAGAAAACCACACACACAAATACTCAACACAGCTCCGAATTTAGCGACTTCGTTTAACGTGTTACATTAAAATGAAAAACGTATCATTGGTAAACAGCAACGGAATTGAAAGTCCGAGGGTTTTTTTTGTTGTTTTTTTTAACAATGTCTCGTTTGAAGGGGGAAAAAAAAAAAAAAAGTTTCTATGAAAAATACTTTTATTAGAATTGTAAGGTAAAAAGATTTGTTTCCCCCTCTTCTTAATCTTAATATTACCGTATTTTACGGACTATAAGACGCTACGAACTATAGGACGCACCATTATTTTTAAGCAATTTTTTTTTTTAAATTACATTTTTACCATTTTTATGTTAATTTCGAGTATAAGACGCACCTGAATTTTGGAGGCAAATTTTCGAATAAAAAAAGTTGCGTCTTATAGTCCGTAAAGTACGGTATTTGGATTAATCCCCCATCGCATTGAAAAAAAAGACTTTTACATTGTTTTCAATACGATTCTTTACAAACTAATAGTGTTTAGAATGAAACAAAAAAAAACCAACAACAGCCCAGCACAGTTTAATTCGGTCATGGAAGAAGCCTCGACACCGTTTTCCTTTTCGCCGTCAAACAGAAAAAAAAAAGGTTTCTTTAAAACCACCCCCACCCCCACCCAAAGTGCAGTCACAACCGTTTTTTTTTTTTAAACATCCAGCAGATGATATTGCTGCAGAGTGAGGGTTTGGTCGCATACGCGAAACATGATCGAGTAGCGCCGAGTTGCCCACCCACAGTATGCTTTACACAGCATCTTTTAGTTTTGGTAAAAGTAAATAATTGATAAAATATAATTTTGGAAAAAAAAAATACAATCATTTGAAGGTGTGTTATATGTATTATCTTTTTTTTTTCCACTTTTTATTTCCTATCTCCTTCTTCTTTGCCTTTTGGACGATAAGTGGAGCTATACGGCCACACACACAGTATCTGTTCAAGCCTTCAAGCTCTCTCACTATCTTCTCTTACTCTCTCCCATCTTCCTGACATCCCTATCGGCATCTCTTCGCCGGGAGTTTTTTGTTTGTTTGTTTGTTTGTTTGTTGTTTTGTTTGGTCTCCGCCGTCCTCTTGCTACTCGACGACTCAATACCAGGGGCGGTGCCTTGTTACATGTTCCTTTATCCCCGATAGACATAATTTGACGACTGGTTTGTGGAAATCGCCAATGCCTCATCAGTTTCAGACCCCATAACTCGAAACCCGATTATCGTTTTAACAACCTTAGTTGTGGCCCAATGTGAACTCAAATGCGATGAATGTCATTAGCTACAGCATATACATTTTAAAATAATAATAAGAATAATAGCGTTTGCATCGGGGATCAGCAAAGGTGATTTGAGTTTATTAAAAAAAAAAATACATTTAAAAAAAAAAAAAAAAAAAAAAAAAAAAAATTTAAAAAAAAAAAAAAAAAAAAAGAGAAAATGTAGCATTAAATGCAAGCTTTGATTGAATTAATAATCGTAATTATGGTAAACGGAATGCAGGTCCTTAATTGTAAAATTATGAGAATCTCTCGGGGCAGAGGATCTCCTTTTTGTTTTCCTCCCGAAGATATGATTCCTAAATCAGGAATATTCTCCAACTGTTGTTGATAGGCCTAGAAACAAAGAGAAGTGGAACACTTGGGGGTGGATGGAGGGTTGGAGAAGAGAAGAAAAGGAAACTGGGCCAAAATAGCTTTACGTAATCGTCATTTACATTTGGCCCCCTCAGTGCAGTGATTCTCAACCTTCCTAATGCCGTGACCCTTTAATACAGTTCCTCAAATGGTGGTGACCCCCGAACCAAAAAATTATTTTCGTTGCCTCTTCATAAATATATGTTTTCCGACGGTCTTCGGTGACCCCTGCGTAAGGGCCGTTACCCCCCCCCCCTCAAAGGGGTTGCGACCCACAGGTTGAGAACCGATGCCTTAGTTGAATATTCAACACCTACACACACAAAAACCATTACCCCCCCCCCCCTTTACATGAATCGCAACACGAGGCTCCCCGTATCAAGACGGTGTGTGGTATCATGCTCCAACCCCCCACCCCAACTCTCTCCCTCCCCCCCCCCGACCCCTAAAGCCCCTTGTGACCTCAGTGCCCTGACAATACCGTGATTTTTATTTTTTCTATATTTCTTTATAGCCCTCCGGAATCCTTGTACGGTCTCAAACAAACTCTGCTGGATAACGTGACACAGCAGGACCAGACCCTCATTATACAACACGTGATCACCGCGATTACGCCTGACAGCTCGGAAGTCGATGGTAGAGAGAGGTGGGGGTAGTTCTCAAGCGGTGACCTCTGGATCCCCCGAATAACTCCCTTTATCAAAGATATGTCAGGAGGCTGGCTACATAACGTTTATGTTGGGATGCTTGAAAAAAAAAATATTTTTTTTTAAAAATCCAGTTCTATTTCCTTCTTCAGATATGGTCAAGGCATCAGGAGCAGTTTGCCTTAGATGAAGAAAAACGTCATTGCCACAACACACGGCCTGGGACTCTGAAAAGGTGAAGTTTAAGTGTGAAGATTTATCCGGTTCTCATAACTCAAGATATGTTCAAAGACCACCACCCCAACCCCCACACCCCACAAACACTACATAAGTTCCAGACTCTAAAATAACACGTCACACACGCATATTTCTTTAAATTCTTTCAAACATGTCAAATATGCATCCGGTTTTCACAAGTCTGAAGATTTTTTTTATTGTGAAACTAAAAAAATAAATTTTGTACAAAGATGATTAGCTACTTAAGGATCATGCGACTCATGTACTCTGGACTTTATCTAGAGCCATTTACCTGTTTTTCGCCAAATGGTTTATCGTTAAAATTACCAATGGTCTGATGAGGCCTGATGAGGGTAAATATGTGTGGGTTTGTTAAACAATTTTACAAATTTGGGGACCGCCGATGGCTTGTACGAATTTTCAGTTGTGTTCTCTGGGCCAGTGGTGGCCGTTCGCATACTTTCGATCGACCTCGCAAATCTTTGTCTCGATACCATTGAAGGCACACGGTAGTGTCGGCGTACATTTTAGATGTTTTACATTATACACCTCTTAAAATCCTTCATATTACCTCTGCTTTTGTTTGTGTTTAAGGACAATTTCTTTTAAACGGCTAATTGAGCCGATTCCCGCAACCTATCGAGCTGAAACTTGGCACTTAGATCACTGCCGATGACAACATAATTCTTTTTAAATTTTCAGCCAATTAAGATTTCAACTAAGATTTCAATAAACATTCAGTTTAAATTTTCTTTAAACGGCTAATTGAGCCGATTCCCGTCAACCTATCGAGCTGAAACTTGGCACTTAGATCGCTGCCGATGACAACGTAATTCTTTTTTAAATTTTAAGCCCCACCCCGTCCCTAATTCAAACCCCTAAATTAAGTTTTTCCTGTTTTTCAAAGGGAAGATGACGGAAATATGATGATGCTTATTTCACGAAATAACATTCCTGATAATTGCGCCCAATGAGATTATTTTGTGTGTGTGTTAAATATCATAAGTGCGGATGCTGCCTAATATTTTCTTCTTGTTTTTTCTGACATAGTTGGTGAATTAGACCTGTGGTTGTAAAAGCGGGCGGTTCATCTGAATATTAATATAAAAAAAAATAACTCTAAAATGCACATAAAGCATTTATATTTTAAAAAAACAACAACTTTGTTTTTAGGGTTGTTAAATTTCATTTGTTTCATTTATATATATATATATATATATATATATATGTATATATATGTATGTGTGTGTGTGTGTGTGTGTGTGTGTGTTGTTGTTGTTGTTGTTGTTCATGCAAGGGTGCCGGCACTCATTCAAATATTTTATTTCAAGACTAGATCTTAAGCGTCGGATTTTGCGCCGGCACCGTCACATTATATTGCATTGCTGGATCATTCTAGTGGCTTCCCCGTTGTCATTGCTTCCCTGACGTCTATATCAATAGAGATACCCCAAGATCCACCTGGCCAAGCCTGCAGACCTCAGCCTTGTTGTTTCCAAAACTGAATCTGGGACCACCACTGTGTCGAGATTGTCAACCGTGCTGACCGTCGACGAAACTAGGAACAAGGTGGAATATTCGGACCCCGGTTCAATTGACTTTTAATCATCGGGATGTGTATCCTATTTTGAAGCCCAGAAGTATAAGATGTACGTATGACAGCGCAAGGAAACATGAAACCAGCGTCATTTGACGTCAGATGTCGCAGGCAGAAGGCAGAAACAGTAAACAAATGTTATAGGTCTTACGATACATTTCCTGATTTCCCCCAAAATAAGAAGACATGTGGTCATTGTCCCAAGCACTCGAGTACTTGTCTAAGCGAACGGAATTGGTGGCGGATTTCGTCAATTTTTCAACTGCTAAAAAGTTTGAAAAGGTATTTCATCTTAATGAATTCAACCTTATATTCCAATCCATGATCTTGTCGTGAATATATAATTCTGCATGCTGTCTCTCAATCGGCTCATGTTACATTTTTGTTTTAAAAATTACATTTTTAGGTCAAATATCCGTTTACTTTGTTTTAGAAGAAGACTATATTATTTATATGACGCAATGCGTTGAAGTGGACGTAACATTACCTGGGAAGATATCAGATGGTGTTCACGTGCAGCTGCCCCCCAAAAACTGACAGCGTGGTTTAAAATCAATTTTTAGTTGCCTTTAATCATGTTTTTTGTTGTTGTTGTTGTCTTTGACTGCGAACTATGAACTTTGAAATCTTAACTTGTTTTACCGCACGAAGAAGGAAAAAAAAAAAACAAACAAAGGGGGGAAAAAAAAGCTAGCTCTGTCAATTGCTTGTTACTGCGACTAATCCCCCTTAGTGACTTTCGTGTAGGTACTACTGATGTAAACCAAAAATAAATAAAAATTGATTGTATTCGAGTGCCCGCACAATGTCTGGATAGAACTCTTAAAAGTAGCGCCCCCCAAAAAAATCCCAGGACAGCGACTGGTCAAACATACTAATAACCCGCTTCGATAACTCTCATGTATTAGGTCTTCTCAAGAGTATTTTAGTTCCATTTTTTGGAGTCGTTGGATTGGATAGTTGAAAATAGTATTAAAAATGGCGTCACACTAATTCTGTGGATAATCTCTTCGCCGTTTAATGTGTGATGCATGTAAGTAGCATGTAAGAAACAAGTAAGAAACATTTGAGAAGCATGTAAGAAGGCGATAAGAACCATGCAGGGACCATGTAAGAGCCGTGTACGAACCGTGCGAGAACGATGTGCGAACCACGTAAGAACCTTGTAGGGACCATGTCAGATCCATGTAGGATCCATGTAAGAATCATGTAGGAATCATAAACGGGCCATGATGGAAGCACGCAAACAGCTTGCCAAGCATAAAATATCGACCTCAGTTCCATTTCCCCGTCAGCTCTTGATAAACTCG
>CAXITT010000020.1:799578-813961 GCA_964033795.1 Lymnaea stagnalis
AGCCTTTGATCAGAAAGTATCTATTTAGTCCCTGCATCAGCCTTTGATCAGAAAGTATCTATTTAGTCCCTGCATCAGCCTTTGATCAGAAAGTATCTATTTAGTCCCTGCATCAGCCTTTGATCAGAAAGTATCTATTTAGTCACTGCATCAGCCTTTGATCAGAAAGTATCTATTTAGTCACTGCATCAGTCCTAGATCAGCCAGTTGCCAGACTGTATCTGCCACAGCCATTGATCAGAAAGTATTCATTTAATCACTGCATCAGTCCTAGATCAGCCAGTAGCCAGACTGTCACTGCCTCAGCCTTTGATCAGAAAGTATCTATTTAGTCACTGCATCAGTCCTAGATCAGCCGGTAGCCAGTCTGTCACTGCCCTAGCCATTGATCGGCGCTTAGCCAGTTAGTGACTACATGAATCTAAGATTAATGGGCAGCCAGTCGATCACTGCATTGGTCTTAGTTCAGCCAGTAGCCAGTCAGTCACTACAACTAAATCCCATTGTCAAAATAAAGCCACTCGAACTCATCCAATCCAGAGAACTTGCATTTTCTTAGATCCTGAATCCTAACCCAAAATATCACCACGCCCCCCCCCCCACCTCTTCCCTGTTTCTTCTTTTTAAAGTCACCTATATGATAATCTTGCTCGTGATCCGTCTGTCACCATAAAAGTTTCTCAGACGTTTCAAAAATAGATCTATTTAATATCAGCGTACGATCTTGTGCAATAAAATATCAAGCAGAACTTTACGGCCGAAATATTTGGCGAGTCATTGCAAAGCACGGTAATTGGTATGATCATTCGAAACTACATCCCCTAATGAAGACTGACACCCCCTATGCTCATACGGCACAAAACGGAATCAAACGGGGGAATGATCTAGAAATGTTTCTGGCATCCGTTCATCACAATGTGACGATGGTTGTAGACTTCGCAGGACGGAAGCACAAGACCTGGGACTTTCCTCTAGGAGGATGAGCTGGTTCCTCATCCTACTCACATCCCGCACCTGGATAACCCAAATGAACATCTTGTGTGGATGATACAACTAGGGACCTGTAGCGTCGGTCGCGATTAGTTCCCGGAATTTTCATGTTTGGCTGGCTATTTTTAGTTGTTCTGTAACAAATTACGCCAAACACGTATATCTTATTATATAACTAAAGTCATATCTCTTTGCCCCGCATGTCTCTCTCATCTTTCACCCCACCTCTCTCTCTCTCTCTCTCAACTCCCCTCTTTTTCTCTCCCAATCTCTCTCTTTATCGCACAGCCCGTCTCTCCATGTTTCCCTCTGTTTCTCATGTTCCGCCTTACCCTCTGCCACAAATGCACAAACAAAAAACGAATCCGGTTACATAATTACTTTTCAAAACATGACTTTTAACAAGACAGACATGAGTAATCGATATTTTCGGAATTGTGGTATCGCGCCTTGTTTGATTATCATTTACTTTTTTTTCGCTAGCCTATACGTTCAGTGTTGTGTTACCGGTGATAATAAATATAGCCACCTCGCCATTTTACGTCTGTTGGCACGAGTTGTTGCTCTTGGTTAACGTTGGACTGGATTAAATCCGAAAATTTTGTATAGTTTTCTTTTTAAAAAAAATGAGGAATGATACATTTGGAATATGAGAGATTAAATGAAATGGGAGATTAAATGCTAAGTGAGTTGAAATGAAAGATGTGATTAAAGGATTATGAGGTGAAATGAAACATGAGATTGACTGAATTATGAGATTTATTTGAAATAGGATATTAAATGAAATAAGATATTAAATGAGATAGGAGATGAAATGAAATATGAGAGAAGATGAAATATGAGACAAAATGAAATATGAGATTAAATGAAATATGAGATTAAATGAAATATTACATTGAAAGGGAACGTAAATGTCATTTAATGACGCGCCATTGAAACTGTGTCACGTGGTTGCTTCTTTCTATCCTTTATTTAACTTCATGATTTTTTTTTTGTTGGTTTCCTTCTATTTTGAGCGCCCTCTTCTCTTAAGAACTGTCCGTGATACTTAAGACCAGGGTGACGTTAACCAGGAGTTGGGGTGTTGATGGGGTCGTCTTGTCACGTAGGGCCTCGGTGTATCTTCTGTGAGGTTAATTGAAACGTAGGTATTTTAGAAAAGTATCAGAAAGTATTTTTGAAAACATAAAAGTGCCGAAAACAAATACATTTCAACACAAGAATTTATATCACCGACCTTCATGATCTACAATTTCGATATCCATTTTGTCGGGTTGGGTGGGAAAAAAAAAGGGGGGGGGATAAATAAACAAAAGGAAGGCGCGTTGCCAGAAGGTTAAGAACACATGCTTAAGACCCCAATGTTGTTTTTTTCTACCGATAGCCTCACGTGAAACCATCACGCTGATTGGCGTGGATCTGGTTCAGGAAGGTTCGAATCACCCGTAACTAAATGAAGTCAGAAGAATCTTCTCTTGCTTTTTACCGTGGCACGAACTGACCCTTTTGTAAAGACTGCTCAAAAGAAAAAAAGCAGGTAGGATGTCCAGTCCACTGTGGTGGTGAAATGTAATGGGATCTGCGTGAGCGATAACCGTCCAACCGCGACAGTGTTTATCCGCGAGCTTTAGCTTGGTTGAAAGTGCAACTGATTTTTTTATTTTTTGTTTAGCTTGTAATTTCCCTGCTTTAATTACACTGGAGACTTCGAGGCCACTTTAAGACAAAAAAATTTTATTCCAGATTTATTCAGCGTGAGCTTTCCTAATTGCGTGGAGCACCAACTTGTACTCAACTTAATCCGCTCCACTTGTTCTCCCCCGCACACACACCACCCATCTATCAACAGCACATTCCCCACCGGATTAACTTAATCCGCTTCTCACATTTGTGAGCGTACCACTGAAATATGCGATCTATTTTTTTTTTTTTTTTTGCGGCCATTACTCTCATCCTTCTCTTTTCACCGGTACACACACACACAAACTTATGCAAACACACAACCCCACACACCCCCACACGCATACAGTCATACATTTATACAAAACATATATACACACACGCACACACACACACACATCCAAAAACACACATGCACACATGAATCATTCGATGACCATTACGTACTTACATAAAAACTATAGGGAAGGAAGAGAGAAAGCGCAAGAGAGAAAGGGAGAGAAAGAGAATGGGGGCGNAAAAAAAAATGTATGAATCTGGGGGCGAAAGCGCTGGCCCTTAAAATAAAGAATAGGAAAAAAAAACGTGGGAGTCGGGGGGGGGGGGGGGAGGAGCAGGTCGGAGTGCCCCCCTTTATCATCCGCCCCTTATCGCTTCACCGGCGTCAGGCTACCATTGGTAGAGTTAAGTCCAGCTGGGAATAGGAAAACGTCTCCTAAGTGGATTTGTTCCGTTACCTTAGTCGAAATATGCGACTTCCTTGCGGTCAATATTACTGGTCCTGCAACCGATGAGACATATTTTTAAAAAAGGGTTTGGGCACAATTTGTCACATTCTTCTACCCACATACTGGGGGCCCGTCTCGGGACGATGAGATCTCATTCCAGTTTTCACACAGGAGCCAGCTTTTCGTGTAAAAAATTAATACTTTTCCTTTTTTGTTGCCACGCTTTGGCTGTGATGTCGTGGGCTGTGATGTCGTTGGTTGGTGATGTTGTAGGTTGTCATGTTTTGGGCTGTGATGTCGTTGGTTTGTGATGCTGTTGGTTGGTGATGCTGTAGGTTGTCATGTTTTTTGGCGGTGATGGTTTTTGATGTCATTGGTTTGTGATGCTGTTGGTTTGTGATGTTGTAGGTTTGCGAGGTTGTAGGTTGTCTTGTTTTTTGGCTGGGATGTCGTTGGTTTGTGATGTCGTTGGTTTGTGTTGCTGTTGGTTAGTGTTTTTGTAGGTGTCATGTTTTTTGGCTGTGATGTCGTTGGTTGTTTATTGAAATAATGCAACAATCAACGTGGGTTTCTCAAGCCCCATCATATTTTGTCTGCATTTTTCGTTGTTGTTTTTTTTTGTGTGCTTTCAGGTTGATTCTTGTCATTTTTTACCCTCTTTTGTGAATATGTGTTTATATGTATAAGCGTCATGGTTTGGATTGAAAATGATGAACATACATAGAATATCAGCACCTTATCGTTTGAGAGTGTTTTCGCACCGGTTCTCGTATTGAAATTCATGAACACAGACTCGGTTTTGAGTAACTTTCATAAACATTAAATGGAAAACTAAACACATTCATTTTGTGCAAACTTCTGGCTTAACGATTACCGAAAGAGATAAAGAATAATTGGAGAGTGGGGGGGAGAGAAGAAAAAAAAAACACACGATCGAATGAGAGAAAGGCTTAGATAAAAAGGATGACACGCTGCTCGCCCCGGGGGGGGGCGGGTTAGTTGCCCGCAGTGGTGGATGTGGTGTCACGGACAGAATTAACCCCAATTACACACGAGCCCCGTCAGGTTCTTTTCACGCACTTCACCGAAACCATCAGTCGAATGAATGCAGGTGCCGTGAACGAAATGATTCTCCGAGCAACTCATCGGAACCAGCGGGTTTTTTTTTTTTAATGTTACCTGCTTCGTCCCTTCGTGTTCAACTCCCCAGGAACGCGACCGTGCTTCAGGCCACGCCTCGGCTTTATTTTATATGGCTTAAGCGTCTTCTTTTGTGGGGCTGGGCACCGGGTCGTTTGGGTGCTCGCCAAAGTAAATCTTCATGTGTGGTCCGTTCCACCGGGAGCTGACCCTCACTGGATGAACCTTTGCCTGTCATACCGGGTTGGAAGGGGGGGGGGAAGGGGGGGAAGGGGGGATTTTTGCGCATAAAAATAACGAAGGAAATGCTCTGACGAAACGATGGAATTTTGTGATCATTTTTATTTATTTAATTTTTTTTTTAAAAAGAGACGGGCAGAATTTTGTAGATCGGAGGAGGAAAATTATTATTATTTTTTTTAAACAATGGAATTATATTTGTCTATGAGTACCCAAATTCCGATCATCAACATAAGTGTAAGATTTATTTCGTTATAACAAAGTTCTCAATACCAAATGGGAATCGAGATGTTGCGAGGTCCGAGTAAGAGACTTTGTTTTAATGCAATGTTTAAAATTGAAGCTGTAGTCTTTAGTGTGAAAATGTCACACACACACACACCTATTTTACGTATTAATGACGTGAATGACACAGTGGAAGGGGAGCACGGAGTGAGCGGTGTGCACCTGCTCGCACTTTTATTCTCCATCAAGAGGCGGGGCGATTTCCCGCCAACTACAGCTGAGTTTTTCGGCAGAAGGGAGTGGGGAACGTATCTTTTACATGGCAAGATATCACATGAGTTTAGGAGCCAGCACCCCCACCCCACTCCCTGCACACACACACACACACACCTCCGGCACCATCACCTTTTCCCCCTCATCCGAAATGTTAGAGATCTACTATAATCAGATATTGCATCTAGCGATTGTTTTAAATTTTTTTTTTTTTTGTGCATTATGAGTGACAGTTTTAGCCATGTGCACTTTGATTAAAATTTCAGTGTTTGACAGCCAGTAGTTTTGTTTGGTTTTTTTTTTTTTTTTTTTTTTTTTTTTTTTTATATTTATAATTGAAGTGCAAAAGGGATTTTTGCAATAAATTTTGTAATTAAATTCATTTTTAATTTAAAAAAAAAAAAAACATAACTTATTTCGTTAAGAAATCGAGACATCATTTAGAGTTGGTTAAATATTGAGATAGAGTAGATTAAATAAAGATATAGAGTAGGTTAAATATTGATAAAGAGCGGGTTAAATAGCGATAAAGAGTAGGTTAACTATTGAAATAGATTAGGTTAAATATTGATGTAGAGTAAGTTAAATATTGAATAGTGATATAGTGTAGGTCGAATATTGATAAAGAGTAGGTTAAATATTGATATGGAGTAGGTAAATATTGATAATGAGTAGGTTAAATATTGAGCTAGAGTAGGTTACATACTGATATAGATTAGGTTTAATATTGATATAGAGTAGATTAAATATTTATATAGAGTCGTTTAAATATTGATATAGATTAGGTTAAATATTGATAAAAAGTAGATAAAATATTGATATAGATTCGGTTAATAATTGATATAGAGTAAGTTAAATACTTTAAAAAATTAGATTAAATATTGATCTAGAGTAGTGTTTTTGAAATAAACTTTGTTATTATTATTATCTAGAGTAGATTAAATATTGATATGCAGTAGCTTAAATATTGTTACATAATGAAAGTAGGCTACTTTAAAACTGCATGAAAATTAATGTTTTGTTTGATCAGATCGTAAAATATCAATTTATTGATTGCAAAATCAAGTGAAGAGATTGTGTTCGCTGTGCTTGTTTTTATTTTTCAATCTTTTGTAATCTTACGTCATTCGTTCAAAATTTCAAACTTTGACCTTTGTCTTTGTATGCATTCTCCACAATTACTTTATTATAATTTAATATATTATACCATAACTTAATATTGGGCTGGCTTTTGTACCGTCTTCAGAGCTATAACCATAGTTTAATATTGGGCTGGCTTCTGTACCGTCTTCAGAGCTATAACCATAGTTTAATATTGGGCTGGCTTTTGTGCCGTCTTCAGAGCTATAACCATAGTTTAATATTGGGCTGGCTTTTTTGCCGTCTTCAGAGCTATAACCATAGTTTAATATTGGGCTGGCTTTTGTGCCGTCTTCAGAGCTATAACCATAGTTTAATATTGGGCTGGCTTTTGTGCCGTCTTCAGAGCTATAACCATAGTTTAATATTGGGCTGGCTTTTGTGCCGTCTTCAGAGCTATAACCATAGTTTAATATTGGGCTGGCTTTTGTGCCGTCTTCAGAGCTATAACCATAGTTTAATATTGGGCTGGCTTTTGTGCCGTCTTCAGAGCTATAACCTTAGTTTAATATTGGGCTGGCTTTTGTACCGTCTTCAGAGCTATAACCATAGTTTAATATTGGGCTGGCTTTTGTGCCGTCTTCAGAGCTATAACCATAGTTGAATATTGGGCTGGCTTTTGTACCGTCTTCAGAGCTATAACCATAGTTTAATAATGGGCTGGCTTTTGTACCGTCTTCAGAGCTATAACCATAGTTTAATATTGGGCTGGCTTTTGTACCATCTTCAGAGCTATAACCATAGTTTAATATTGGGCTGGCTTTTGTGCCGTCTTCAGAGCTATAACCATAGTTTAATATTGGGCTGGCTTTTGTGCCGTCTTCAGAGCTATAACCATAGTTTAATATCGGGCTGGCTTTTGTGCCGTCTTCAGAGCTATAACCATAGTTTAATATCGGGCTGGCTTTTGTACCGTCTTCAGAGCTATAACCATAGTTGAATATTGGGCTGGCTTTTGTACCGTCTTCAGAGCTATAACCATAGTTTAATATTGGGCTGGCTTTTGTACCGTCTTCAGAGCTATAACCATAGTTTAATATTGGGCTGGCTTTTGTACCGTCTTCAGAGCTATAACCATAGTTTAATATTGGGCTGGCTTTTGTGCCGTCTTCAGAGCTATAACCATAGTTTAATATTGGGCTGGCTTTTGTGCCGTCTTCAGAGCTATAACCATAGTTTAATATTGGGCTGGCTTTTGTACCGTAGTCAGAGCGATTCTTTGGCTTAAGCGGCTTTCGAAACTCGATTTTCAAGTAGGTCCCGAAGAGATGACAAACTGTCAATGCAAAATGTCAACGCTTGCATCCGATTGTGTCCAAGTGCGTGGCTTGATCCCTGAGGAGTCTGTGACGAAGTGGTTAGTGCACAGTTTGTCCGGATCAATTGGCTGAGGGGTTTGGGGTGTGGGGGAGGGGGATGATTGAGTACTTCTGACAACTAGGAAGTAGAAGTGAAGATTGCGTTATTGAAATACAAAATAGATGGATGAGTGGGGGATCTGTGGACATGTGTGGATGGATGTGTTTGTGTGTGGACGGATGTGTGCGGATGGGTGTTAGTGGGTGGAGGCATGTGGATGTAGTTGGATGTGTGTGGAAGGGTGTTAGTGGATGGGATGTATGTGGGTGTAGTTGGATGTGTGTGGATGGGTGTTAGTGGATGTATGTATGTGGGTGTAGTTGGATGTGTGTGGATGGGTGTTAGTGGGTGTATGTATGTGGGTGTAGTTGGATGTGTGTGGATGGGTGTTAGTGGGTGGATGTATGTGGGTGTAGTTGGATGTGTGTGGATGTACGAGGATGAGTGCGGATATGGGAATCGAATAACAGAAGTTGGTTCAGCTTGTAGAGCTGGTTTGATAATTTTAAAAAAAAATTGAAGTTTGGAGGTCATAATGCATGAAACGCAGGATAATTTTATATATTTTCTCAAACATACATTTTGGGAAGGTTACTGGGGCACCAATGAATGATATTGTGAATAAATATTTGATATTACTATAACAAATATATTAGTTCACCAATGCCTGGGATTTCTTCAAGTGTGGGTTCATGGATTAGTAGAATGAAATAATAATTATATCTATAAGAAAGAACGTCAGTGACCACTTAACGCTATAATTTTATTATTTTTTAAACTGTGATACTGGTTTGTTTTGTTTGACTGAAATTGAATCAGTTGTGATATAAAACTTAACAGCGTTTAAAGTATTATTTTTAAAAAATTGACTATATTAATTATTTTCTTTGCAGTTCGGAGGCATGACAAATGGGGTTGTAGCAGGATCTCCAAACCAAATCATGTTGCAGACTGAAAATTGGTATTTATTTTAATTAACTTTTTTTTTTTTTTAAATAGACGACTGGTTCTTTAAATAGACGAAAATGAGCGACGAACTATTTTTTTGGTATGAGAAAATAAAAACATCGCGTGATAAGAAGGCTTTAGGGCACTAAAAAAATTAATACAGTTCAGGGTTGGGATAAAAGTGCGCGATGGCGTAACTAAGAGAGGGGCGGGTGGCACTTTCTCTGTGGTGCTTTCCTTAATGTGTATTAAAATTTATCTTAAAAACATTTTTGGTTGTCCCAGGATGTGGCTGTCATTTTAAAACAACAAAAAAATTGAAGATGCAACACATTAAAACCTGATTCGATGACAAACGTACAAACTCGGATTTGTAGACCTTGAAACTTCGAAATCACAGATGGAAATTAGCGCAATATTTTTTTTTGTTTTTTTTTTTTTTTTTTTTTTTTTTTTTTTTTTTTTTTTTTTTTTTTTTTTTTTTTTTTTTTTTCGAATAAATGGAAAAGGGGTTTAATTAATGGACAACGCCACAAATTGGTAGACTTGAGACAGAATGTGTTGACGGATCGCTTAGAGAAATGGGTTTCATAAAATTAGGATTGTTCCCTATGTTCGTTTTCACCTGCCCGTAATAATAAGTTCATATCTTTAACGCAAAAAGGCAGAGCTGAATGCGCACTTTAGATGATCGAGTTCCAATCTTTCCATATAGTGCGCATAAGCATGTGGGGGGGGGGGCGGGGCCGGGGCGCCGCATATGAACGTGAGGGATGCGTGAGCGTGGGGTGCGGGCATTATTTTGTCTCTATTTTTAATCACACAAAGAGAACTGCCCAGAATACAAAGTCTTGGATTAAAATTTCCTTAAGAAAAAATGGATATGAAAAATATTTCCTTCTTTGGGGTGGTTCCCATTGAATGATGGTGTCGCTAAAAAATGTATTCAATAGTTATACATGTTATAACGATTCGTTGTCGAGCTTTATTATTTATAGGTTTATTCACAATGAAAGCAGTCTCCACAACGCATACGTTCGATATCAAGCAGAGGCGTAGGAAAGGTTGGTGCCGCACGCCGACGGCCGTAATTCTCTTGTTCATAAATGTACTCTTGAAAAAATTTAAAAATTGGAAACTAATTGTCACAAAAACGTGTTCTCATCTCAATGTGCCGTATAAACAATTTCCCGACATGTTCTCATCTCAATGTGCCATATAAACAATTTCCCGACATGTTCTCATCTCAATGTGCCGTATAAACAATTTCCCGACATGTTCTCATCTCAATGTGCCGTATAAACAATTTCCCGACATGTTCTCATCTCAATGTGCCGTGGAAACAATTTCCCGACATGTTCTCGTCTCAATGTGCCGTGGAAACAATTTCCCGACATGTTCTCGTCTCAATGTGCCGTGGAAACAATTTCCCGACATGTTCTCATCTCAATGTGCCGTGGAAACAATTTCCCGGAAGTTGCAATTTATTTTTTATTTTTTTGTGGCTTATTTAAAATTACTTTTTGAAAATAAAATCTTAGAGATGAGGACGAATATATTTGCTTTTTTTTTATTTTGTCAGCTTCTAAGGAGTATGAAATGAAAGAAAACCTCAGTTGAATTATAAAAAAAAATATTTCCAGATTAAAATTCTGAAAAATTTCCAAAGCCCGGATGAAGCCCCTTAAAGAGAGCACGAGGCCTGGCCATCGGCTTGGACTTTGCATGCGCGTTATAAGCAAACAACAATACATTACAGGCAAGTAATGGTCTCAAACTTATTTAGTGTAAATAAATGGGATTACCGGGTCACATGTAGCACAAAGGTTAGAGTGGGGGGGGGGCCTGGAAGTAAGACAAAACAGAACAGCGGACTCTTTGGCTGAAAGCAAAAAAAAAAAAAAAAAAGAGGAAATTTTGAGAAAAAAAAAAAAAAAAAAAAAAAAAAAAAAAAAAAAAAAAAAAAAAAAAAAAAAAAAAAAAAAAAAAAAAAAAAAAAAAAAAAAAAGTCAAGCATTAAGAAATAAAGCATAAGCGAAAAAAAAAGAAAGCATAACCGAAAATAAAGGATAGCAGAGAGTAAAACACAACCTTTTTTTGGAGGAGCCTTACAGTAAATCGTTTCAACCAAACCTGTTTTAAACCTGCTTTAAACCTGATTCCAACATCACAGATATAAATCTAAAGTAAAGACACATATCACAATTTAATCAGTTTCGCAGACAACGCAGTTCTACAATGAAATTGTACAAATTGGACAGCAATTCTTTGAACTACCTCTTCTGAACTTAAAAGCTCTAACGCATTTCCCACCCCTATTATAGTTTAGTTAATCGATCTTAAAACTTCTTACTTGCTTGTACTTGTGTTGATCTTTTTCTTTTTTTTTTAAAAATCGATATTCTTTAAAAGTACAATTGTCACACACCAACTGGTAAATTCCCCCTATCTAATGACGGCTTATACAAAAGTGTCATTTCTGGAACGCCTCGTCGTCTAAGACTCTTGTCTAATTTCAGGAGAATTAGATCTGGGCGACAGACCGACGGTGGACACTGGCCAGACGATAAATTGACGATCTTTAAATGCCATCAAAAGGGGAAAAGTTCAGCTGGAGAAAATGGCTGGCGTCACGGAGGTTGAGCTGGACTGACAAGTGACAAATGGTGAGGGGGTTGTTGTTTTTTTGTTGTGTTTTGTTTTTTTGTTTTTTTTGGGGGGTGGGGGTAAGTAAGGAAAAAAACTGTGGAAAAGTAATTTTCTGGTGGAGAGCTGATGAAACACAATCTATCAGTACAAAGGTGTCTTTTGTGAGTTCACTGCACTGTGGCGTTTAAGTATATTGGTGCGCGTGAGAACAAAAGTAATTGAACAAATTATTTGAAAAAAAAAATTGTATTGAACAAATTATTTGACAAAACAAAAATGAATTGAACAAACTTCTTGACAGTCTTGACAAAACTTCTTTGATCATGCAATTGCCCAATCCATCTTCCGGGGTTGGCCTTACTAAAAAAAATCTTGCGAAATTCCGCCGTCTTAATGTAAGCTAAATAAATGAAGAATTTTTTTTTTCACTGAGATGATACAAAAATTCCTTTATTTCATGTAATTTTATGGTTTGAGGGTATATTTAGCTTTTGGATAAATAAAATTCCGGCAATAATACAGCATTCGTGGCTGGCTCCAAAAAAGACTTTAAGTTTTTGAACTGACTTCTGTTTCTTGTTATTCCTGGTTTTGTCCTGTCTCCCGAAGAAGGCTCTTAGTCGAACCGTTCTCTCTCTCTTTTTTTTTTTAGTGCCCTGTCTTTATATTTAAAGCTTCCAAATACCTTGTTACACTATTTCCTTAATGTGAGCTCCATAACTTGAGAACCGCTAGATTTACTATGGGAACATGTCTTTGGGGTTCCTTGAATTCATGGGAAATAGCATGTAAGGAATGGACGCGGTTCCACAGAGAGCGTGTGTTATCTGAAATGTCTCGGTACATATAGATGCCGGGTTACCGGAAATTTGATCGAAAGAAATTTCGTTGACGGTAAATTGATCGACGGAAATTTGATCGAACGGAAATTTGGTTGAAACTTTTTTTCTGTTCACACGTTAAAATGTTCGTCAAATTTCTTTTTGAACGAACTATGCTCCATGGTAAAACAAAATAATGCGTTCAAAAAGAAATTTGAAGCACAATTTTAACGTAAAACTGTAGAAAAAAAAAAGATTCGACGAAATTTCTTTCGATCAAATTTCCGGATACGATAGATACCGGGAAGAAGCTATAAATCCTTTGTTTCAACCCATCGCAGCGGTTCTCAACCTTTGGGTCGCTATCCTTTTGGGGGTCGAACAACCCTTTCACAGGGAACGCCTAAGACCATCGGGACTCTACAGCTATGAAGTAGCAACGAAAATAATTTTGTGGTTGGGGGTCGCGACAACATGAGGAACTCTATTAAAGAGTTGCGCCATTAAAAAGGTTGAGAATCACTGCTCTAATGTCATCGATAAGTGTCGCTCCCCATTTTGTGTTGTTTGTTTCGTGTCAACGTGTTGCGTAATCTAAAGAGCATTCACCCCATTAGATTCGATCGGTTGTCTTGTTCTACTTCTGAAGAGATGTAGACAGCACAGAAACATCTTTGTACCAATACTGAGATGTCCTCACCGTTAATTTGTGGTCAGCAACCAAATGAGGTACCTCACTGTGAATGTGTAGTCTGCAACTAAATGAGGTACCTCACTGTGAATGTGTAGTCTGCAACTAAATGAGGTACCTCACGGTGAATGTGTAGTCTGCAACTAAATGACGTATCTCACCGTGAATTTGTATTCAGCAATCAATGTAGTTACCTCACCTTGCATGTGTGGCCTGCAACCATCTGAGGTACCTCACCGTGACTGTGTACTCTGAAACTAACTGAGGTACCTCACTATGACTATGCAGCCAGTAATGGAACCAAGACTTCCTTTGGCTCAAAAACAAGAAAAATTCTACAATTTGAATCCTCCCCCTCTCTCTCGCTCCTCTGGACCCTCAACATAACTCAGTTTGCCCCCCCTCCAACCCCCAACCCCCACCCCCCCCCAACTGCTCCGGACTCCAGACTATTTCTTCCTTGAAAGAAAAGCGGTAGTCTCGGACCCAATTGAATTTACCGGAGGGCGGTCAGGGAAATGTTGGTAAACGGTGACATGTTGCCAGTCGTTGGTGACCTTAAACATCAGACACACACTACACACAAACAACAACTCTTGACACAGACGGTCGTCAGGGGAAGTTGTCTGTTAGGTTTTGGTAAAAAATAAAGAAGATTTTACAGAACCCCCTAAAAGAAAACGCGGGATTTTGGGGGGCGGGGGGGGGGGGGGGGGGGGGGTTTTTTTTTCGCGGGGAAGCAAAAAAAATAGCATAACAAAAAAAATTTTTTTTTTTTTTTTTTTTAATAAACAAAAAAAAAAAAAGGGGGTAAGGAGAGTTTCATTTTCCGCGAAGTTTCAATAAATACTGCATTACAAAAATAGTTCTTTTTATTTTTTTCGCTAATAAACCAAACAAAAAAATGGTTAAATAGCCCGGTAAAAATACATATAACTTTTCAAGAGCTAAAAAATTACGACATCCCAAGCAGAGGCGTAGCGTGGTGGGGGGCAGGGGGGACGGATGTCCCCGGGCGCCAGCGAGTTAGGGGCGCCAAAATGTGCTTTGATATTATTTTATTGATGAAAATAATGGGTTTGAGAGTTGAAAAAAAGAAAAAAAGGGCGCTAAAAATGGATCTTGTCCCCGGGCGCGAATCTTGTCCCCGGGCGCCAAACACCCTCGCTACGCCACTGATCCCAAGTAATAATTAGCTACGTATAAATAGGTGAATGCGTGCATGCGTGTAAGGTGTGCTGGCAAAAAGAAATTTGCTGATAGCTGCGTTGAAAGAGAATCTTGAAAGTTACCGTTTAAGGCTTGGTGGGTAATATTTTCTTTTATTTTTCGGACATAGTCTCATTTTAAACGTGGTGTAATAAATCTGTGGTGTACAAAAAAAAGGGGGGGGGGTGATTGGAATGTTAATATAACCTTAGGGGCGTATAACAAGTGGGAAGAGGCGTTTCGTGGGTGGGGGTGGGGGGGTGGGTTGTGGGGGGGGGGGGGGGGGGGGG
>CAXITT010000020.1:814265-850157 GCA_964033795.1 Lymnaea stagnalis
CCCCCCCCCCAACAAACTATTTATTTTCAAAACATTTTTTTTTTTTAATTCTGTTTGTTGCCGTGCAAGCCAAGAGCTAATTACGTTATTTGTTTTTAAACAATGAGAAAATAAAAATGACGTATTAAAAAAACAACAAAATTTGAATCCCCAAATGACGCAGTGTGTAGCCAATCGCTCCCCACTGCTTCGTTTGATGGATTGTAGCAAATAGAGTAGAGGTGCCGGCTTTGCTTTTAAGACGGTTTAGTGGAAGTGGAATGTTTGAACTGTGGGTAAACATCGCGAGAATCAGATTCGGTTTGTGATGTGACGTCGGGAGATGTTGCCATCTTGAGCAATACATTGTTGGCGTTTCGGAAAACATTTTCTGTTTTGTCTTTGCTTTTTTTTTTTTTTTTTCATCTAGATGTGGATACTTTCAGACCGGCCGGTTGGATTAACTAACTCCTTTTTAAATTGAGTTACAAGAATTTAAAACACACACATTCATAGAAATTTTTTATAAAAATATCCTTGCAAAAATATTGAATGTCTTCCTTTCTTAGTTCGCCAAGTGCAAGTGTCTTCTGCTTAATGTTCTGGTGTTTTTTGTTGTTTTTTTTTTATTATTTAACGCAAGGGTTTTAGAGCAACCGTAGGGGTTTTGAAGTGGAATGCTAAAGGTCACTTCGGAGCTGTAATCATGGAATAATTTTAAGGAATCCCTCTGGCTAGACATGGCTTGAGATCCGGGCACATTCATTTCTTCGTATGTTGGTCTAGATCAGCGGTTCTCAACCTGTGGGTAACGACCCCTTTGGGGGTCGCAGGACCCTTTCACAGGGGTCGCCTTAGACCATCTGAAAACACATATCCCTTACAGTTATAAAGTATGAACGAAAATAATTTTATAGTTGAGGGTCGCCACAACATGAGGAGCTGTATTAAAGGGTCGCGGAGTTAGAAAGGTTGAGATCCACTGATCTAGATGGTCATTTTAAAATATGGTTGTTGTCTCTTTAAACTTTAATAGATTTTTTTAATAACAAAAGAATTTTAAAATGTAGAACGATCCCCCCCCCCTTTGGGCTGTTAATTTGCTACCTGTGGGCGGCAAACTCATAAGTAAAAAGAGCCCCAAAAAAAACAAGCAGCAGGGCGATTAAAAAACTTTATTTTAAATTTTGTTTTTTTTTCTTTAAAATTTAATAGATTTTTTTAAAAAAAAAAAAATTTTAAAATGTAGAACGAACCCCCCCCCCCCTTTGGGCTGTTAATTTGCTACCTGTGGGCGGCAAACTCATAAGTAAAAAGAGCCCCAAAAAAAACAAGCAGCAGGGCGATTAAAAAACTTTTGAGAGCCAAATTTCTTCTCAAGAAATTATCAAAAACCCTGTTTTTCGGAGTCAAAACCCATCTGTGGCCAACTAGCCGAGCCGCACTCAGGTCACTTAAGAGCCGCATGCGGCTCGCGAGCCGCTGTTTGCACGACCACTGCGCTAAACAATGACGTCACTGTACTTCCCCTGGGTGCTGCTGTCTTACTGTATTTTGGAGTAACTATTGTTTTAAAAATTAATGTGCGTCATAGACTTCTGTAAACAAAGGGGAACAAAATACGGTTTCCTTGTAGCGATGACATAGTTCCTGTTTGTAATTAACATTATTGACATATAGTACACAACTGGTAAACTTGAAGCTTACTTTTTTTGGCTACAAATATAGCTTTTATGTCAAAATATTTGGGAAATAAAATTTAAACTGCTGCTAAGAAATAACATTTTATGTCAATTTCAGAAAAAGAACAATTTCATTTTTTTTTTTCTCATGCAAAAAATTGTTTTTCTGTAATTGTATTTTTAAAACGTAAAAACAAAGAAAAAAACCTTTGCATTTCGCCATTTCGCCACACATTCCATATTTCTTCTCATCATTAATTCATCAAATCCCTCTTAATCCCTGGACTTCCACTGCCCAGCCTTTCGCCACCTACGACCACAAACATCCATCCATCCGTCCGTCCCCCCCCCCACGCCTCACACATCTTCAATCGAAATTGATGATTCACTCCGCATCCATTGTAAAAACGGACAAAGCCAACAAAAAAAACGTCCTCCCTCTCAAAGGATTCCGAGTGACACATCTCGTGTAAAGTACATCGTTTGATGTTTGTCTCGCGCACAAACCGAGGTCACGTTTTGCCGTCAAGGCCAGGGACCTAAAACAACTGACGTCCTCTCCAAACAACCGTCTCAACGGTTAATGACTTTTATATTTGGATACGACGAGGTGGACTCGCTCTCTAGATTGGTCTTTACCACACTCACATTTAACCCGCGCCCACCCCCACACACCAACCACCACCACCAACCACCACCAACCACCACCACTAACCACCACCACCACCCTTTTCTCTTTCTTTGCCCTTATATGCTCCTGACATGGAAGAGCTTTAGTTGGGTTTTTTTTCTTTGGTAGTTTTTTTTAAGATTTCCTATAGCGTAAAGACAATTCAACAGAAAAATAATAATTCTCATTTATTTATTTTTTACTTCGCTACGAAACAAATATCAAATTATTATTTTTTTTTTTAAAATGTTTTTATGTTAACTTTTGAAATGTAAAAGTTCAATATCGATTTATTTTTTATTTATTTCTAAAGATTAAAAAAAAAAAAAAAAAAAAAAATTGTTTTGTCTAAATCCTCAAATCTTGCCCTGCCTGGAATTATTCTTGTTTACTTAAATAACTGTTTTCATGACCAGAGCACGAATGATGTTCTTAGTAGTACATAAGATTACTGGTAACAACAACCTCAACTGACCAATACCCCAGATCACGCAACTGCTAAAGAATACTTACATTCAGAGCCGGCTTAAGGTACCAGCAGCTCGGGAAGTTGCCCAGGGCGCCATGTGCTTAGGGCGAAATCGACGATCTTCCAAAATAGGAAAAAAAATAATCATTGCATGTGGGCGCCATGGAAGAAAAACAGAAAGNCGGTAGGCAACTTGTTCATACTGCCCACGCTAGGTTACTTGTTCTTACTGCCCACAGTAGGCTAATTGTTCATAGTGCGCAGTGTAGGCTAATTGTTCATACTGCCGGCGGTAGTCTTCTTGTTCATACTGCCGGCGGTAGGCTACTTGTTCATACTGCCCACGGTAGGCTACTTGTTCACACTGCCCACGGTAGGCTAATTGTTCATACTGCCGGCGGTAGGCTACTTGTTCATACTGCCCAAGGTAGGATAATTGTTCATACTGACCACGGTAGGCTAATTGTTCATACTGCCCACAGTAGGCTAATTGTTCATACTGCCCACGGTAGGCTAATTGTTCATACTGCCCACGGTAGGCTAATTGTTGCTACTGGCAAAATTCAAGTTATGAAAAACCATTTTATTGTTCAATTTTTTTTAAAGACAATTTAGGTAATAAACGTATTACCTAATCCCCAGTTTTTTCATTGCATGAATTTGTATGAGTATACTTAAAAGGGGGGCCAAAGTTAAGCTTGCCCTGGGTGCCAGCATCAGTAGGACTGGCCCTGTGTATATTTATACTGACTTAGGTTAGGCAAATATTGTTTTTGTTTTTTAAATTGCACACATGTTAACGTCCTATTGTTCTCACTATGTCAACCGTCTATTGAAAACTGTTTCAACCATCTACCAGTCACGTGTTGAAAACTATAGTATCAACCATAATGTTGAAAACTATTGCAACCACCTAACCAGACAAGGGTTTGAAAACTATATCAACCATCGACCAGATGAGTGTTGAAAATTACATCAACCATCCGCCAGACCAGGGTTGAAAACTGTATCAACCACCCACCAGACCAATGTTGAAAACTATATGATCAGACGTAGTGATGAAAACTACTGCGACCATCTCTACCAGACAAGTTTTGAAATCTATTTCAACCATCGACCTGACAAGTGTCAGAAACTATTTCCTGGCATTAAACAGACAAGTTCAGAAAAAAAAAACATTTTCTGCGCCACACCGCATCAAGATCATTTTGAGTTCTGCTCAATTTTGTATGCGACGCTGTCACAGAATATTATAGCATGCCACTCCGCTTCCCGTGGCGTTGCTGGTAACCTCCTTGGCCGAGATGGTCTCCGGGTAAAGTTTTTTATATGTACTTCAGATATTTTGGTGTGTATTGATTTAGTTATTTTTGGTTTTGGTGTCAGATATTCTGTGCCACTTTTTTTTTAAACCAAAGAGTGCATTGAAGCATTGAGAGATTGCGGTGAGTTCGCTAAGCCTGTTATGTTCGTAAGTCCTTGATGGTCCCACATTAGACTTACTGATTTGACCCCAAGATTGTGGTGTGTCCGCTGAACCTATTATGCCCGTATGTCCTTGCATTCCCCAGATAAGACTTACTGATTCGACCCAAGATTGTGACGCGCTGCACAAATCTTGATCAGGTGGAGAAAGACAATGGTGACAACTGACTGTTCTTCTTCTCTATCTAACGGGTCCACCATCAATGTAATGATCATTCTGGCTCCTATTTATGTAGAGGGGAATCGTGATGTTTCTTTGCCTTCTATTGAAGAGGACATTTCATGTTTGATTGGGTTTGATTTCAAAGACACGTTTGACTTTTCGTGCAGTGTTTGAGAAACATTCATGACTTATCCTTTAATAATGACTTAACTGAACTATGACCGACATCAATTTAAGGTATATATTTTTTTTTGAAGTCACATGCAGTGGTTCTCGTGTTTATTCACCAGGACCTGCTGGCACGACTATGCGAGTTCTTTTAAAACAGATATTGAATTTATCGATTTCTCACCAAAAAATAATAAATGCCACCCCCTGGAACCCTTAACAAATATTTTCCCCGATCAAATTTTCTACCAGAAACTCTGAATTCATTTACACGCCAAAACGCACGTATAGATTTGGAAATAATCCACACACAAATTATTAATAAGTGGATGCAATCATCACATATGAAAGGTGCAACGGCGATACGCTCCTCAAACTAACAAAAAAGTGTAGATCTCCTTTTTTTGGCAACGAAATGACGAGACCAGACTTTCGGGTGTTTCCGGACGATACCGAAGTCCGCGCTAAAAGCTTTTCAAGTGTTATGTGCAACTTTTCGTTAATTTTTCATTCCACTCATGTGACACGTCTTTCCATTTGCACTAAGTTTTCACTACCGCGACCAGATATTTTGCCCGCCTCCACAACATAAAATGATAGTCCTGACACGTCTGCCATTTCTGCAGGAGCAGTCATCACCAGAGGCATTATCGACTAGCTATGTAAGTGATGCGTAGTGAAAAGTTGTATGAAGTAATATCTGACGACAGGCTAGAGAAGTGACTAGTGTATGTTGAATAGCCCTGCTTTGCAACGGTGCTTGGGAAGATGTAAAGTATGATAAAACCATATGATAATTATAACAGAACTATATGAAAAGTATAATAAAACGATAAGAAAATTATAACAGAACAATATGAAAAGAATAATAAAACTATACGAGAATTATGAAAGAACAATATGAAAAGAATAATAAAACTATACGAGAATTATAACAAAACTATATGCAAAGTATAATAAAACTATATGAATAAAACTATAAGATAAGCCCAGAACACGTCTTTCTATCCGGTACACTCAGTGCGTACTTTCAGAAGACACAAATCAACAGCGCAGACGTAGAAGTCAATTTTTTTTCGCGCCATCATGAACAAGTGCGAACATTTTAAATATAATAGATGGAGCAATTAATTTTTATCAAGTGTTTGGGGCAGAGGAGATCAACGACTTTTTTTCGATGCATTTTCAAATGTAAATAGAAAAATTGCTTTCCAGGGAGGCACCAGAGAAAGGTTAAGGGACAAAGAATTCCCTCAACTTTCGTGAGTTTGTGAAGTTTTTTTTTAATTACTTTTTTTTTAAATGATTGGCATATTGGCCGAATCGTCGAGTCTCTATTATTGCACACCGTTGCCAACATTCGAACACTGAGTCGGATCGACAAACGAGATCGGAGATGTAAAAGGGGTTGGTGATGAGTAGAGGAAGGGGATAAGAAATCGCTGGCGCTGAAGGCTCCAGAGCGAAAGGAGGGAAGTGATTAGGTCTATGGGAATGGGGGTGTGGGAGGGGGGGCTGTGTCCTTCATATATAGAGAGAAAGATCTGTCAGTACGACATGCTACAGGAGCTATATAATGAATACCATATTTCATGGACTTTTTTTTAAGGTTTGAGTTACGAGTATAGTATAGTAAGTATATAATTATATTTATATTAAATTATTAAATTATAATTATATTTAATTAGTTCATATCTTTATTTAATTACGCATACATCTAGGTTAGTACAGCTAACCTTTCTATTGAAAAAAAAACCACATTATTACGACAAATGAAACATTAACTATATGGTGTAATAAAGAACTTCTTTCATAAAAATGTCCTGGATTTTACGGGAAAACGCGTAAACCTTTTGGACATTCCCGACCATCAAACAGACGCCTGGTAACATGGCTGCAATCCTTGTGTTTTTCCCCAACACTCTGATCAAGCACTTGGATAAACAAGACACTTAGGGGGGATAGAAAGATCTTAAGTCCCGATCTTGACCTTCAGCCGTTGACCTTGTTATGAGATGGCCGACAAGTCGACGTGATGGCAGTGAACATCAGGACAAGAAAAACAAAAAATCCTGCTGTCTCTTCAAGGGGTTTGTTCCGTCTGTTGGTCCTGCCGTCAGACAATGCATTTCGAGGAAACAAGAAAACGTGTTGAACGTTTCTAAGGAATCTCATTTTTTAGGTCAACACTATCATGGCGACCTGAACCGCGTCAACAGCCTTGCGTCATGTGACCGCGGACGCTGGCCACGAACTGTTGAATCAATATTTGTAGAAGATTCCGTCTCCGTGCGCCGTCGTATTAGTCAGTCATCGCGACACGCCAAAGGCTTTATTTAATTTAATTTAAATTTTGTTTTTATACAATTTTTTTTGAGGGGGGGGGGGTTATTTTGACAAGTCGTTCGGCAGAATGGTCAATATTTAATAGCCACTACTTCCGAACAGGTTTTCTTTCCGCTATATCTCCGGGGGGCGGGAGCACTACCCCCGTACCCCCCGCCCGGGGAAACANAAAAAAAAAAAAAAAAAAAAAAAAAAACAACCAACATCTGAAGTGCACCCCAGGGGGGAAATTTCTGAAATAATCACTGCTTCCGACCTAGACTGAAAGAGTTCCTGTACACCACTGTTTTTTAGTAAAAGAAATAGTCTGCTATTATTCCCTTTTGTTTTTCTACTTAAACTCTTGGAATCTCTACAAGTCTTTGATAAGAAGTTGGAAGATAAGTGAAAAAACGGGTGGATCATAGCGCCAATCCCCGGACAGATTTCAAGCAGGCTTGTTCCATACTACTTATTTGACTGGATTCATTATTAAAACTTGTATATAAGACTCAATCCATCGGATATATATTGTATGTGTTATGTAAGTCTGACACAACCATGATAATTTCAAACCTTAAAATGCGGCAAAATATCCCGTCTTCTTTTCTTTTTTTTTTTCAAAAACATTTTCTAAGTCACCAACATTTGGATACACCCAACCCGTTCCATTTTACACCTGAATAAACATTGGCCTTATCCCCATTCCCATTTCAGATCATATTTGGATAAACATTGACATGTACACACACCCATTCCACTTCATATGTCAATATACATTGGCATATCCCCCATACCTTTTTACAGAACTTATCTCAATAAACATTGGCATGTACGCATTTCATTCCATCTCTGATTTTTTTTTGTCCCGCACCATCTGTGTAGTTCTTTAAAGATGTGTTCTCTTTTCGGTATGATTCTTTGTTTTTTTCCCCCGAAGACAGCTGCACTCCCATACATGAGCATCATCCAAAGGCGAAACCAGTGTAACACGTCTCCATTGTTTGTTCTCCTAATAGTCGACAAAGACGTTCAATATTTTCTTAGCCTCCCCTGCCACTTTTTTTGCGCTTCCGCATATCTGTTGCAGTCTAGGATCCTCTGATTCTCTTTTGAGATTTTTTTTTTCCCCTTCACCCATTCCAATGATATACCTTATGGCACCCATGAAACTTTATTATTCCCCATTGCAAGGGTTGGCAAACTTTATTTCGACGAGGGCCGGTAAGAAGATTTGGTCGGACTCAAGGAATGGATAAGATCTGTGCTAAAATACAGGTGTCCTTTATCTATGATCAGAGTGTTTTAAAAAAAAATGAAATTTAATACCCGCTTTTATTTCAATGTCGAAATTTACATGGAAAAAATGGAGCATAAATTACGTTAAATTAACCGACATTCCAAATGAAATATTTCGTAACACATTAATTCTATTCTACAATTCTCGTTTTTTTTTCACACCAGTGAGAAGCATGGTGCTGGTGCTTCTCTGGCATGAAATTTTTCTGAGGCTCTAAGCTGTTACTCCCTGTTGTACAAACATAGCTTGCAATATTCTTATCAGATATGACAGCGCTTTGACTTTAGATTTAAAATCTTTCACTTCTGAAAACGTCTTCTCGTAGTGACCAAGAATGAGCCGAGTTAACGTGAATTTTACATTTTTGAATCAATATGATGATCACCTGAGAACCACTTTGTAATTTGTATTTGTAATATGTATTTGTAATTAGTGTTGTTGTTTTTTTTTATTTTGTGTTTGTAATTCGTATTTTTAATTTGTATTTGTAGCTTGTCATTGTAACTTGCATTTGTGATTTGAATTTGTAATTTGTATTTAAAATTTTTAATTGTAGTTTGTATTTGAAATATGTATTTGTAGCTTGTCTTTGTCATTTGTATTTGTAATTTAAATCAGCGGGCCGGATAAACCGACGTCGTGGGCCGGATACGGCGCTCGGGCCGTAGTTTCCTCACCCCTGCCTTATCGTATTTTCTCATATGTTTCTGTCCCAGATCGAGTTGATCCGATCAAATTCTAGAAAAAAACTAAGTTACTGAGAAAAAACTAAAATCGTTCAGGTAGAAATACATTTTAACAAATTTAATTTTCACGTAATCCAGTGGGAATTAACAAATTACATCATCAGTAATAACCGCAGTATATATAAAAGAGAATTATGAACAATCGTGGTATTATTATTTCATCATGAATTTTTATGTCATTTTAGTCCATTAGCTGGAAATCCTCGTTGGGACCATCTGCTGGGACCATCTGCGGGACCATCTGCTGGGACCATCTGCTGGGACCATCCGCTGGGACCATCTGCTGGGACCATCTGCTGGGACCATCTGCCGGGACCATCTGCCGGGACCATCTGCTGGGACTATCTGCTGGGACCATCTCGACCCTGGTAGACGACCCTGGTAGACGACCCTCCATCTGCCGGGACCATCTGCCGGGACCATCTGCTGGGACTATCTGCTGGGACCATCCGCTGGGACCATCTGCTGGGACCATCTGCTGGGACCATCTGCCGGGACCATCTGCCGGGACCATCTGCTGGGACCATCTGCTGAGACCATCAGGACGCACAGTAAAACATGACAATAAATTATTGTTTAATGCTCAAATACCGAGGGGATTTAAATGGTGCTCATGAAAAGATTATAAGAAATTTTAAAAAGTTTCAAGACGTTAAATATTACTGAATAATTGCTTCTGTATGGCTATGCCAGTGGTCGGAAAACTCATCAGTGAAAAGAGCCAAAATTCAGCAGCAGAATTTTTTTAAAAAAATTTGAGAGCCAAATTTCTTTATAAGAACCATTCAAGAACCATTCAAGAACCGATATGTGGCCAGCTGGCCAAGCCGCACTCATGTCGCTATAGAGCCGCATGCGGCTCGCGAGCCGCGATTTTCCGATCACTGGGCAAAGCGATTCTCAAGCCATGGCTCACCGGCTGCAGGTGGCTCTTGTGAAAAAAATTTTTTTTAAAAAGCCTCATGCTGTTTAATATTATTCGATCGCAGTATCGGTTATTGACTCGCACACACCGCTGTGCGCACCTCTGTCTTCTGTGTACGTCATTGTCCACCGCTGTCATCTTTCATTGTCTAAAAAACAAATTTCGAATCACTTTCGGTATTCCCATCTGTAACATGAAACATTGCTTCATCCTGGAAATTTTAAACATTATTTTATAATTTGTTAGAAGACGGCCGGGGGGGGGGGGGGACAGAGCTTCTTTTAATTAAATATGTTTCACCGTTTTCTTCCGAACAATGAACTCAGAAAAAATGTGGGCTTTCCCCCCATTACTTAATTTGAACTAATTATAACTCAAGTTTTTCACTGTAGACAAGCTGGGGGCCTCTCAGGGACTCATTGAAGGCGCACAGCTGATGGGTTCCTTTGGTGCGTCTTGTAAGAAAATAAAGGACACCTTTTTTTTTGAGAATAACGGACGTGGTCATTAGGACAGAGTTGAGACTACAATCAAGGTATAAACTAAGGGGAGGACTAAACACATTGTATGGTCAAGTTTCAATGTGCGCAGTTGACTGAAACCACGAACTCGTGAATTCAACAGCGGAGTTCAAATATTATGAAATAGCCTTTTTTTTTTTAATATATTCATTTACTTTAATTTAATATTAGCGCATCAAGATTTATAAATTATAGTGTGGCGAGTTTTGCTTCTCATTCGCCACAAATGTGCTTTATAAAAAAGGTCTCCACCTCTGGACCTGTGGGGGCTGAGGGATAATTATTTAAAGATCATACGTTTTACAACGTTCAGATGTCATAGTAAATTAATCACACAACACAATGGTGTCATGTCATGGGCAAAGCTGTCTTACGCACCGTGCACAGGAAAGGCGTTCATTTTTGTGTGCTCCATTAAAAACGGTCATTGAAAGTTCATGAACGACCCAGCTACAAGGCAAACTTATGATTTAAAAAAAAAAAAATTGTTTAGCTCATAGTAGGGAAAAAACATGACAACACTTGGCCAAGGAGTTCGTTTCTTCCATTCTACACAATCTCATGAACACATCCAGCAAAGGACATTTCGCAAATGCTTTCATGATTACCGACGTTTCACGACTTGTGACACACTACATCCAGTTACTACATTAAGGATTAATCAGTCTCCAATCAGTATTCATGGGATGGGGCTTATGTTCAATTTGTATTGTGTCTTCAATCGTTATTCATGGGATGGGGCTTATGTTCAATGTGTATTGTGTCTTCAATCATTATACTTTGCTCTTCGTTTTTTCCCATCTCCATCAAATAAAGCAAAATTCTCCATTGGAACAGACAGGGCATGTTGATGAGCGATCCTTGACTCTTTTATAAAAACATTACAACACTAGTGGAATCTTTAGTTAATAAGACAAGTCCATTCCCCTCTCAATGAGACCGCTTTATGGCAGATTAACATAGTTGAAAATGAGTGTTCGTTTAATTTTTTTTATTTTTGTGGTGGGGGGCGTGGGTATGGGGTTGTTGGTTTTTGGAATATATTTTTTTAATGCACGTCAAGTACACGCCTCGACACGTTTTATTCTTAGCTTATAACATTTGGAATTCAAGTGGTTCCGCAAACGTCACTTAAATTAAGTAACTCAAGTTTAATTGAAAAGCTGATGGAGGTTTGAGGCTAAGGAGTTTGAGCGTCATCGAGTTATGAATAGATGCGTGGCACCCGCAGTGATTCACTGTCGAGGTTTTTCCGAGTTCAGAATATAGCTTCATCGCATAAATATTAATGTAGACCTGGAAATGCAATAAAAAAAAAGCCTTGGAATTGGTTGCTCTACATATTTAACTGACACTACTGACAGTTTTTTATGAGTCAATAATTACTACGCTCACTTTTAGTATTGATTTATGTACATTTTTTTTCTATATGTTATTTAGTGATTTAGTAAATTCAAGGGGATGTCAAGGTTGTGCTGGTGTCACGTGACCGCCCTTGAATTCCGCTGCGGGCTTTCGTGGTATCCACGTGGATAAAATGTTAAAACGTTGGGACTACAAATAATTTCAGTTGTCTGACACTATGACAGATCAAAATCTTTGGCCACCTTCTGTTCAAAGACGCTACTCTTGGGGCGTTACTGCATGATATAACTATTGTGCCCACCCGGCAACACATTTACAGCATTTGTATTGTCTCCCACACGACACACGTATGGAGCAACCATTTGTATTGTCTCCCACACGACACACGTATGGAGCAACCATTTGTATTGTCTCCTACACGACACACGTATGGAGCAACCATTTGTATTGTCTCCCACACGACACACGTATGGAGCAACCATTTGTATTGTCTCCCACACGACACACGTATGGAGCAACCATTTGTATTGTCTCCTACACGACACACGTATGGCGCAACCATTTGTATTGTCTCTTACACGACACACGTATGGAGCAACCATTTGTATTGTCTCCTACACGACAAACGTATGGAGCAACCAAAAGTAGGAAAGCCTTTGAGAAAAAATAATAAACTCGAAATTGAAAAATGTCTTTGTGCTGGTCTTTAAGACAAAAAAATGTCTTTGTGCTGGTATTTAAGAAAAAAATGTCTTTGTGCTGGTATTTAAGAAAAAAATGTCTTTGTGATGGTATGTAAGAAAAAAATGTCTTTGTGATGGTATTTAAGAAAAAAAATGTCTTTGTGATGGTATTTGAGAAAAAAAATGTCTTTGTGATGGTCTTTAAGACAAAAAATGTCTTTGTGCTGGTATTTAAGAAAAAAATGTCTTTGTGCTGGTATTTAAGAAAAAAATGTCTTTGTGATGGTATGTAAGAAAAAAATGTCTTTGTGATGGTATTTAAGAAAAAAAATGTCTTTGTGATGGTATTTGAGAAAAAAAATGTCTTTGTGATGGTATGTAAGAAAAAAATGTCTTTGTGATGGTATGTAAGAAAAAATGTCTTTGTGATGGTATTTAAGAAAAAAATGTCTTTGTGATGGTATGTAAGAAAAAAATGTCTTTGTGATGGTATTTAAGAAAAAAGTGTCCTTGTGGTGGTATTTAAGAAAAAAATGTCTTTGTGCTGGTATTTAAGAAAAAAATGTCTTTGTGATGGTATGTAAGAAAAAATGTCTTTGTGATGGTATTTAAGAAAAAAAATGTCTTTGTTATGGTATTTAAGAAAAAAATGTCTTTGTGATGGCATTTAAGAAAAATATCTTTCTGGTGGTATTTAAGAAAACATTCTTGTTCCGGTACTTAAGAAAAAAATGTCTATGTGATGGTATTTAAGAAAAACAATTATTTGTGCTGGTATTTCAAGCTGCTGGCGATGACCTGAGGTCAGCCCAACCCTCTATCAGTGGGTTTATTGCTTGACACCTGGCGGCAATCCGTCAACTCTGCCTACCCGTAGACGACTCCATCAGTGGAAGCGGACATAAGAGGAAGATTCCCCCCCCCCCACTCGTGTAGGACATCTTTGTGTCTTAAATAACCAAGAAATGTCAGCCCTGTTTTTTTTAAAAAGTAACTAATTTATTTATCCTTGAAAATGCGTTGTTTATTTTTTTTAACGAGAATTATCTATGTGTATTACCTATTTTAGTTACCTTATGGTATAACTATTTAGTGAACTATTTTAGTTACCTATTTTAGTTACCTATTTTAGTCACCTATATGTATTAACTTTTTAGTTACCTGTTTGTACAACTATTTTAGTTATTTATTTTAGTTACCTATTTTAGTTACCTATTTTAGTTACCTATTTGTATTACCTATTCTAATTACCTATTGTAATTCCTATTTTAGTTACCTATTTAGATACCTATTGTAATACCTATATATTAACCTATTGTATTAACTATCTTAGCTACCTATTTTAGTACCTATGGTATTACCTATTTCCATTACCTACTGTAGTTAAATACTTTATATGTTTATTTTATTTACTTATTTTATTTTAGTGATATATTTAGCTATTTTGGTCACCTATTTTTAGTCACCTATTTTAGTCACCTATTTCAGATACCTAGTTCAGTCATATCATTTTCAATTCGGTTGTTAAAAAAAGAAGAAAAAAAAAGATTATTTATTAAGTCAGGGGTGGGCAAACTTTTTTCGCGGAGGGGCCCCATTGACAAATGTAAAGTGATTGGGGGGCCCTGCATGTTGATATGTCCAATTTTTCCATATCGACAAACATTTCTCAATACTGAAATCGGTAAATTCGCATTTTAGCATTACATGACAAAAGTCAAGGACTGTTTTAAAAATATTGAAAATTAGACAGAAATTTGATCAAAAATGTTTTAAAAAATCATAACGGGGTCCATGAAATTCTGTAAAATTCAACAACATAACTGAAAAACAAAGTAATTTTTTACATTTCTAAATTCTTTCAAGGGCCGCATAATTTCATTTGCCGGGCCGCATGCGGCCTACGGGACTTAGTTTTTCCCCACCGCTGTATTATGTTTTTCTTTTATACTACGACTTAAAAATGTCAAGACACTGACCCTTGTTTTTATTTCTCATTGATCCAGTCATGTCATTGCCTGGCCTTGAGCGACTGACAATGGTCCAATTCCTGAATGGTCTGATTTGTCGGCTCTGAATCATCAAGTTGGTATTTTTCACACGGCAGCGGGATCAAATCCTTTCAAGTAGTGTTGTTTGGGTTTTTTTCACCTGGCCACCTCGACTAGCTAGAGCAGCAATTTTCTCACACCAAAGGGGCTTGACGCCACTTATGTGTGCTCAGGAAGAGTGGTTCTCAAATACGTTGCTTGGGGTCCAACTCAAGTCTGTCGGGCTATCAGCAGTGTTTAATTCAGACAATTTCTTCCGGAGGTTGGGGGCATTTCAGATGTTCGGGTGGGAAGTACCAGAGCCGTATGAAGTGGCGTAGGTGGAGGGTGGGGGTGGGGGTGGAGGGGTGACCAACCCAGGTGCCATCTTTTTCTTTGTATGAAAAAAGGCGAGTGGGGATTTCGGAGACTGCAGAGTTTGTATTGTGTAAAAGAGCGGGGCAAAACACCCTTTCCCCGCCCAGGGCGGCACTAATACTAGCTACGCAATTGGGAAATGTCTCTAGCAGCGCCAAAATTGATAACCAGATCAAGTCATATTGTTATATTTTAATCCGAAAAGTGGGGAAGAAATTGATGGCGTAGAATAGTTCATGAGTGAAACACGTAGGTATCTGGGGAAATTATTATATTATCTAAAAATAAAGAGGTTTCATTTTGGTGTCCATATGAATTCAGTGTTTTTATTGCATTGATGTTACGGCGGGGGGGGGGGGGGGGGGAGATTAAATAATTGTAATAACTAACTATATTTTTTAAAGCATGATGTCATCATGCAATTTAAAAGTTTTTTATAAATTTTATGATGAAATGTAATTCGAAAGGCACCAGTTACTACTCTCATCATAATTCTATGAAAATTAAAATTTATTATCTTTCGTTTTACTGTTGCTAAAAGAAATTTCCGGGAAGGGAGGGTGGTTCATTAAAGATTAGCGTGTTTGGAGTTTTGGTGTACGGGAGGTTGTTGGATGGGGGGCAGGAAGTTGTGGGGGAGTTTGGTGTGTGGGGAGTTTGGTGTGGGGGAGGTTGGTGTGTGCTGGAGGTTGGTGTGTGCGGGAGGTTGGTGTGGGGGGAGGTTGGTGTGTGGGGGGACTGTGGTGTGTGGGGAGTTTGGTGTGTGCGGGAGTTTGGTGTGTGGGGGAGTTTGGTGTGTGGGGAGTTTGGTGTGCGGGAGGTTGGTGTGTGCGGGAGGTTGGTGTGCGGGAGGTTGTTATGGGGGGGGGGTTGGTATGTGGGGAGTTTGGTGTGTGCGGGAGTTTGGTGTGTGGGGAGTTTGGTGTGCGGGAGGTTGGTGTGTGTGGGAGGTTCGTGTGCGGAGGTTGGTGTATGGGAAGTTTGGTGTGCGGGAGATTGTTGGGGGGCAGGTTGGTGTTTGGGGGAGGTTTGTGTATGGTACTTGTAGGTTTGGAGGTGGCTCGTGATATGCAGGCGACTTGTGTTTAAGTAATGAAGCGAACCATTGACAGTGGGGACAGACTTTAACATCGTACTGTGTCTTAGTTTCCGACGCTGCTGGACCCTGGACCAGGCGTGTGTGAATCGTTGCCTTGAAGATTTCATATGATGATTTGAATGTCTGACAACAATAATTGTATAATGCTATTTAAGTGACTACTGTTGTATATTATGCTATGTAAGTGAGCTTTTTTTTATTCTAAAACTTTTATATTTTATGAGCCATGTTTTTTTTTTTAATAACATTATTCGTGACTTCTTAATTTTATGTTTCTTGAAAAATTATTTGCGAAATAAAGTTTTGTAAGATCAAGGAAGGTTTTTCTTGTTATATTAAAGTTGCCATTCAATGAATTTTAAGAGTTTTTAGAAATTCAGCTCAAGATAATCCCCCCCCCCCTTTTTTCCCAAAATGCAATGAAGGAATATCAATAACTAATTTAGCACGTTGCGGCCATGACCAGAAAAACGAGAGGGAAGCATTCGCTCGACCAAGTCAATGAACGAGGAGAAATCATTCCCCAGGAAGGTACACAGAAGATCAGCCGGGAAGTTGCCGGGAAGATAATACGCTAACAAAACAATGTTCATTGAAACGCATTGTGTATCTCAAGGTGCTGCTCTAAGAACGAGATCTGAGGGCTTAGCTCAAATGAAAACATTTGAATTGAAACTATGTTTGAAACATCGCGATGAGATAAACACGACAGATGTGACACATCACAAAAGGGATACACATCAAGTGGGGGGGGGGGGGATCGCGTTTGTCATCTCGGAGATTTATGATTCGTGATTTCCTAATGACAGTTACTCCCGTGTGTTATGTAGACGACGTGTTTTTTCGTCACATTTTCCCCAAGCCGTGAACTCTGAATGACCCAATCGAGCTGACGCAGCGTTCGTATTGGGCGAGGGCTATTTCCTTTGATCTTTCCCTTTGTTTGCTACCACTACCAACTAAAAATAATTAATCTGTTTTCATAGTTTTTTGTGGAAAGTTCGCGATTGGATTAGAAAGTTAAACAATGTCTAAGACCCTTGACGGGGTCTCTCAACGTTCAACTTTGGGGACCTTCGACCAATGTAAAAAAAAAAAAAAAATGTTGAAGTTACCTTGAATTTACATCTACAGGATTTGGATACCGCGCATTTCCTTTTAAAAGCTACATGACAATATGTCAAACCGTCGGAAATAGTAGGAAAAGATAACTCTGGCATATGCTGTGTCTGTTTTTTCTTAGGCTAGGGCCCCAAGATTAAAAATAAAAAGGCAATAAATTCCGACTTTGGTAAACAATTTTACTTATATAACTTTTAAAATGTAACTGCTCTCTCCGCTACCCCCTTCCCCCACAAACCAACCCTTTTAAGTAATTACTGTTCCACGTCATGGACCAGCAGTCCCTTTAACTAATTTACCGTTTTGTTTAAAGGTTACCATTGAATATGATTAAATAATTTTGATTGGCCCCAGCCCCTTTCCATTAACATATTATATGGCACATTAAGAACCGGGCTTTTATGTTAGACTTCGATCAATGTATATCCTGGCAAAGCCGGGTATATCAGCTAGTATAGGAATAAATGACGCACAACGTCTTTTTTTATAATGTATTGTTTTAATCATGTGTTTTAGTGACTGGAAAAAAATCCTGGCTACAGATGTCACATCCTTGCCAGGGAAGTATTCCTATGGAGAATTTAATCTCCAGAGGCTCAGAAATTTGATTCTATGTTTCATATTGCGTTAATGACCGAATTTCGTTCTTTCTCGGGGGGGTGGGGGGAGTGGGGAGGGGAGGGGGGGGGTCGAGGCTGTGAATGTGTTTGTTGGTTCATGACAGGAAGCTTGTGCCGCTCTCAGGTATTGGAGTCACATGGGTGGGTTAGTGGTTCACAAGTTATTCATTGGTCTCGTTTCGACTTAGGGGGGGGGTTGGTATGTGGGGTGTTTGGTGTGTGGGGGAGTTTGGTGTGTGGGGAGTTTGGTGTGCGGGAGGTTGGTGTGTGTGGGAGGTTCGTGTGCGGAGGTTGGTGTATGGGAAGTTTGGTGTGCGGGAGATTGTTGGGGGGCAGGTTGGTGTTTGGGGGAGGTTTGTGTATGGTACTTGTAGGTTTGGAGGTGGCTCGTGATATGCAGGCGACTTGTGTTTAAGTAATGAAGCGAACCATTGACAGTGGGGACAGACTTTAACATCGTACTGTGTCTTAGTTTCCGACGCTGCTGGACCCTGGACCAGGCGTGTGTGAATCGTTGCCTTGAAGATTTCATATGATGATTTGAATGTCTGACAACAATAATTGTATAATGCTATTTAAGTGACTACTGTTGTATATTATGCTATGTAAGTGAGCTTTTTTTTATTCTAAAACTTTTATATTTTATGAGCCATGTTTTTTTTTTTAATAACATTATTCGTGACTTCTTAATTTTATGTTTCTTGAAAAATTATTTGCGAAATAAAGTTTTGTAAGATCAAGGAAGGTTTTTCTTGTTATATTAAAGTTGCCATTCAATGAATTTTAAGAGTTTTTAGAAATTCAGCTCAAGATAATCCCCCCCCCCTTTTTTTCCCAAAATGCAATGAAGGAATATCAATAACTAATTTAGCACGTTGCGGCCATGACCAGAAAAACGAGAGGGAAGCATTCGCTCGACCAAGTCAATGAACGAGGAGAAATCATTCCCCAGGAAGGTACACAGAAGATCAGCCGGGAAGTTGCCGGGAAGATAATACGCTAACAAAACAATGTTCATTGAAACGCATTGTGTATCTCAAGGTGCTGCTCTAAGAACGAGATCTGAGGGCTTAGCTCAAATGAAAACATTTGAATTGAAACTATGTTTGAAACATCGCGATGAGATAAACACGACAGATGTGACACATCACAAAAGGGATACACATCAAGTGGGGGGGGGGGGATCGCGTTTGTCATCTCGGAGATTTATGATTCGTGATTTCCTAATGACAGTTACTCCCGTGTGTTATGTAGACGACGTGTTTTTTCGTCACATTTTCCCCAAGCCGTGAACTCTGAATGACCCAATCGAGCTGACGCAGCGTTCGTATTGGGCGAGGGCTATTTCCTTTGATCTTTCCCTTTGTTTGCTACCACTACCAACTAAAAATAATTAATCTGTTTTCATAGTTTTTTGTGGAAAGTTCGCGATTGGATTAGAAAGTTAAACAATGTCTAAGACCCTTGACGGGGTCTCTCAACGTTCAACTTTGGGGACCTTCGACCAATGTAAAAAAAAAAAAAAAATGTTGAAGTTACCTTGAATTTACATCTACAGGATTTGGATACCGCGCATTTCCTTTTAAAAGCTACATGACAATATGTCAAACCGTCGGAAATAGTAGGAAAAGATAACTCTGGCATATGCTGTGTCTGTTTTTTCTTAGGCTAGGGCCCCAAGATTAAAAATAAAAAGGCAATAAATTCCGACTTTGGTAAACAATTTTACTTATATAACTTTTAAAATGTAACTGCTCTCTCCGCTACCCCCTTCCCCCACAAACCAACCCTTTTAAGTAATTACTGTTCCACGTCATGGACCAGCAGTCCCTTTAACTAATTTACCGTTTTGTTTAAAGGTTACCATTGAATATGATTAAATAATTTTGATTGGCCCCAGCCCCTTTCCATTAACATATTATATGGCACATTAAGAACCGGGCTTTTATGTTAGACTTCGATCAATGTATATCCTGGCAAAGCCGGGTATATCAGCTAGTATAGGAATAAATGACGCACAACGTCTTTTTTTATAATGTATTGTTTTAATCATGTGTTTTAGTGACTGGAAAAAAATCCTGGCTACAGATGTCACATCCTTGCCAGGGAAGTATTCCTATGGAGAATTTAATCTCCAGAGGCTCAGAAATTTGATTCTATGTTTCATATTGCGTTAATGACCGAATTTCGTTCTTTCTCGGGGGGGTGGGGGGAGTGGGGAGGGGAGGGTGGGGGACGAGGCTGTGAATGTGTTTGTTGGTTCATGACAGGAAGCTTGTGCCGCTCTCAGGTATTGGAGTCACATTGGTGGGTTAGTGGTTCACAAGTTATTCATTGGTCTCGTTTCGACTTCTATATTGTACTTGTTTGGCCGAGAAAGTTATTTGGCTTTTTTTATCTTAATTCTTTGGCTAACAAAGAACTTTGGACTCGTTTATTTTAATTGTTTGATTAACATAGAAATTTGGACTTGTTTTTTTTAATTGTTTGATCAACAAAGAAATGTCGACATGCTTATTTTAACTATTTGTCCAAAAAAGAAATTTGGATATCTTTATTTTAACTTTTGGTCCAACAAAGACATTGGAACTTCTTTATTTTAATTGTTTAGGCAACAAAGAAATTTCGACTTGCTTATTGCAATTGTTTGACCAACAAAGAAATTTGGACTTGTTTATTTTTAACTATTTGACCAAAAAAGAAATTTGGATTTCTTTATTTTAATTTTTTGTCCAACAAAGAAATTTCGACTTCTATTTTAATTATTTGGCCGACAAAGAAATGCGCTTGATCCTTTGACTTCTTGATGTGCCACTTTGGCTTGTTATCTTTATTTCTGCTGGCTTTTTGAAAGGCGGGACATGGGGGTGATTGAAGATTGCGACACCCAAGTCGCATTCTGTGACGGGATAACGACTTCATTTTCTTGGATAAAATGTGTATATCTATTTACCTAGATATAATTATTAATTAATTCCAGACAGCGACTCCCAGAAAAGCCTAGTTACAAACAGAACAGTGGCAAGCGACAGCAGCGCTCGGGGGGAAAAGCGTGAATTAAGGCGACCCCCACACCCTTCCCCCCCCCACCTCGATTTTTTAGTAAGGAAGGGTGGAGTAAGGTGGCGGTTTGCTTGAGAAGGATAGTAGCACATATAATTATAACTTGAATTTTACCTATTCCTATATATGTGAGCAATTCGTTGGACGGTAGCGATTGATGGGACGGTAGCGATTGTTGGGACGGTAGCGATTGTTGGGACGGTAGCGATTGATGGGACGGTAGCGATTGTTGGGACGGTAGCGATTGATGGGACGGCAGCGATTGTTGGGACGGTAGCGATTGATGGGACGGTAGCGATTGATGGGACGGTAGCGAGTGGTGGGACGGGAGCGATTGATGGGAGGGGCGGTAGCGATTGGTGGGGCGGTAGCGATTGTTGGGGCGGTAGTGATTATGGGGACGGCAGCGATTGTTGGGGCGGTAGCGATTGATGGGACGGTAGCGATTGATGGGACGGTAGCGATTGTTGGGACGGTAGCGATTGATGGGACGGTAGCGATTATTGGGACGGCAACGATTGTTGGGACGGTAGCGATTGATGGGACGGTAGTGATTATTGGGACGGCAGCGATTGTTGGGATGGTAGCGATTGATGGGACGGCACCGATTGATGGGACGGCACCGATTGATGGGACGGCAGCGATTGATGGGACGGACGGTGGCGATTGTTGGGACGGCAGCGATTGTTGTGCACCCAACGATCTATCCGATTATACAACATCTACAAAATCTAACGCACTCGACAGAGGGGTTCACGGATCGTTAACGAAACTCTAATAATGGACACCCGACATCAAAGACGGGACATTCATTTTGATGAACCTCGCCAGATCCAAGGGGAGGAGAAAAAAAAAATGGCTATTTCAAGCAATAAACATACTTTCATCGAGCGCTTGCAGGTAACAAAGGGCTTAGACTCGTTATGGCTCTATTGTTTCACCCTCGCGCATGGAAGAAATAACCTCTGCTAATTGCCAACGCTGGGACCCAATCAACACTCTGTCGTCCATGGCAACGGCAAGTTCCGTTCCAAGATGGTCGTGATGATCAAAGATGAAAGGGAGCATAACCCTTAAGCTTTTTTTTTTTTTTTTTAATGAGTTGACATGACAACTCGTTATTTGTCTTAAAATTAAAAGATATTTGTTTATAATGAATGGAAAACGTCTTTGTCAGCACAAGATTACAAAACTCCTCTTAAGTCGAAGCTGGCCTGGGTGGAAGAAAACTGCCTGCAAAGATTTTCGCCATTCTTGTGTACGACTAAAAAAATCTGGACTTAACTTTATTTTTGTTTAGGTGCCGTTCTGTTCCCTGTATAGACCACCCATGATAATAAGCCACACATGTATCTTGATAGATCACCCATGATAACGAGCCAGACCCTTATCTTGATACACCCCCCATGATAACGAGCCACATCTAATCTTGATAGACCGCCCATAATAATAAGCTACTCACTTATCTTGATAGACCGACAGCGATTAGAAGCCACGCTCTTGTCTTGATAGACCGTCAGTGATTAGAAGCCACGCTCTTATCTTGATAGACCGACAGCGATTAGAAGCCACGCTCTTGTCTTGATAGACCGTCAGTGATTAGAAGCCACGCTCTTATCTTGATAGACCGTCGGCGATTAGAAGCCACGCTCTTATCTTGATAGCCCGTCAGCGATTAGAAGCCAGGCTCTTATCTTGATAGACCGTCAGCGATTAGAAGCCACGCTCTTATCTTGATAGAACTTCAGCGATTAAAAGCCACGCTGTTATCTTGATAGACCTTCAGCGATTAGAAGCCACGCTCTTATCTTGATAGACCGTCAGCGATTAGAAGCCAGGCTCTTGTCTTGATAGACCGCCCATGATCATAAGCGACACCATTATCTTGTATTTCTTACCGTTCTCATAGATAACGGTATTTTTTTTATTATTATTATCCCCTCCCCCTCCTTTTTTTTAAAAAACATCCTAAATGTAGGCTACAAACATAGTTAAAAGACTTGTATGAGTGTGTAGGGCGGGGGTTGGGGGTGGGTAGCGCAGTCGAGACCTCAAACAATAGAGTGCTACAATTCTGTCAGCTCATGATGTTAACAACCGAAACTTTTCATCGTTCATTTTCAGATTTTCAGTGGTGCTAACATTGTGTAAACAGTCCTGAAAAGACCGCGACTTTGACCGAATAAATCCCATCTTTGCCCCCCCCCCCAAATCCCCCCGTTTTACGTCACAACATCTTTTAGTCTCCACATCATTTCCACTTTACTTATCTTAACCTTTTCTTCTCTANGGTGCCCCCTACTGCCCCTGGCCCCCGATCCTCCACTGACTGCTGGTATGTTCAATGTTATGCACACAAAAAAATAACAAAGAAAAAAACAACAACAATGCAACCTTTTTTTAAAAAAATTCTTTATAATAAATGATTTTTAGTCTAAAAACATATAAAATTTAGAGAAGTGTTAAATAGATTTCCCTGACCTGCAGATGATAAGGGTTATTAAAAGAAGACATATATTTCACTTCAATCTGCTGGGATAATTTCCATTGACTTCAACAATATTTTAAAAAACTCGCTCTCAGGTTAATGGAATCATGTCCACGCATGATTCATGCATTCCGAATTCCCGTTTTGATCTGTGTGCTTCGTTCGTAGCGGGTCTTCCACGTAACTGGTTGGTTTTGGGTTGTTTTTTTTTCTTTTTATCCTTAATATTATGAACTTCGCTTTTTAAATCCTATATATTAACTTCATTTTTTTTAAAGTACTTTATATTAATTTAATTTTTGTTTTGTGCATTTCTTTGTTTAAGGCAAAATCTTCGGACGGCTAACTGACCCACGTCCCGTCAGCCTATCGTATTGACACTTTGCACATAGTCTCGTTGCCGAGGACAACACTTTCTTTTCAATTTTCAGCCCCACCCCCCACTCTCAACTCTCAACCCCTACAAAAAATAAGTTTTTTTTCCCCTCGGTTTTTCAAAGGGACGATGAAGGAAATATGATGACACTGATCTCACGAAATAAAATTCCCGATACCTGTGCTAAATGGGAGTTCTTTTAAAAATATATTATCGCTAGTGCGTTTGGTGCGTAATAGTTTCTTATATTTTTCTGACCTATTTGGTGAAATAAAGATTGCGGTGCAGAAGCGGTCATTAGAATATTATTATAGTTCAGAGGCCTGGAAAAAAATGTATAGTTCCAAGCCTTGGGGGAGTGGGGAAAAAAGGGGGGGGGGCACTAATTGGGATTCTTATAAAAAGCGTCATTGCATGCATTGTCTGATTTTTATTCCCCCCCCCCCCCCCCCCCCCCCCCCCCTTGTTGCCTTTATTTAGGTGTTGATAAATTTGAAAGAAGTTTGTTATTAATTAAATGGGAATTGTTTTTTAATGTCTTATTATGAATGTTATTTAAACATTTCTTATGGAAAATTATTTAAAATTGTCTGTTTTTTAAAAGTCTTAATTTAAAATTCCTTCTTTAAAAAAAATGTTAATTAAAAATTTTCTGATTTAAAAATGTCGTTTTTTTTTAAAAAAGTCTTACTTAAAAATTCCTTCTTTAAAAATTTCTAACCTGAAAATGTATTATTTAAAAATTTCTACTTTAAACATTTCTTATTTAAAAATAGCTTTTAAAGAAAGTCTTACTTAAGAATGTCTTATTTAAAAATTTCTAATTTAAAAGTGTCTTATTAATTTTTTTTTTAAATTTCTAATTTAAAACGTAATAATTTAAAAATAACCTTTAACAAAGGTCTTACTTGAAAATTCCTTCTTTAAAAATTTATAATTTAAAAAGTCTTTATTTAAAAATTTCTTTTTAAAAAAGATCTGAAAATGTGTTTCGAGAGATTATATTTTACTCTTTTATATTCAGATTCGCTTAAGACTTAACTCAGCGGTTGGCTGTCCAAGTGCCGAAGTTTGGTCACTCAGAAGTCACGACAGAATATATTCGTCAATTTAAGTTATGCTATCTGAAATCTTGGATCTGGGCTCACCGGCCCAGGTAAGTACTGTATCAGATCGAGTATTTTTTGTTTATTACTAGGTCGTGTAAATAGACCAGTTTCAATTCTGTAATAGTGTCTAATATGCACTTTTTTAAGGAATGGACGAGATTTCATTAACACTTCCCACCACACACACACACACACACTTTTTCTTAAAAAATTGTTACAATTTGTTTTTTCCATCAAGAATATGCGCGGCCTTTTTTTTTAAAAAATCCAGTTGATTGATGAATGAGTGTGTGCAACATGTAAGAAACAAACAGAGAAGTTTATTTCCAATCTTGTTCCGCCATCGTTCGGTGTGCCTTGTTTGCTTACACTTGATAACAGCGTGATTAGCCGGTATCAAATGTGTCTAGGGTTTTCCTTTATTTTTGTAAATATTTTTTTTTTGAATTGGGTCTGACACATAAAAAAAAAATAATAATAACTGGGCTAACTGAAAATGAGAAGGTAAAATAAAAAAAAAAAAACTTATTTTTTTATATTTAAAAGAAATCAAGCTTGATTTGATATTTTGTAAAGATTCATCAAAATATCTTTCCGATTCTGACATGAAAATCATCCACTTGTTTACCCAATGCGGACGTCATATAACAAAAAATCAACACCCCCACCCCCCCCCACATACATACACACGGGCATCACGTTAGAATTCCGAGAATTTAATCTACGTCAAATAAGAATTGATATTTGTAGTAGGTGTGGGTGGAGACCATTGAATTCGTAGCTAATATTGGACCGAATTAAATAATACGTTTTGGGAAATTATTACATGATGAGTAGTGTATTTGTCTTGTTGCATGATGAGTAGTGTATTTGTCTTGTTGCATGATGAGTAGTGTATTTGTCTTGTTGCATGATGAGTAGTGTATTTGTCTTGTTGCATGATGAGTAGTGTATTTGTCTTGTTGCATGATGAGTAGTGTATTTGTCTTGTTGCATGATGAGTAGTGTATTTGTCTTGTTGCATGATGAGTAGTGTATTTGTCTTGTTGCATGATGAGTAGTGTATTTGTCTTGTTACATGATGAGTAGTGTATTTGTCTTGTTGCATGATGAGTAGTGTATTTGTCTTGTTGCATGATGAGTAGTGTATTTGTCTTGTTGCATGATGAGTAGTGTATTTGTCTTGTTTCATGATGAGTAGTGTATTTGTCTTGTTGCATGATGAGTAGTGTATTTGTCTTGTTGCATGATGAGTAGTGTATTTGTCTTGTTGCATGATGAGTAGTGTATTTGTCTTGTTGCATGATGAGTAGTGTATTTGTCTTGTTGCATGATGAGTAGTGTATTTGTCTTGTTGCATGATGAGTAGTGTATTTGTCTTGTTGCATGATGAGCAGTATATTTCTCTTCTTACAGGTTAAGCAGTATATTTCTTTCTAACATGATAAGCAGTACATTTCTCTTGTTACATGATAAGCAGCATATTTCTATTATTACATGATAAGCAGTATGGTTCTCTTGTTACATGATCAGCAGTATATTTCTCTTGTTACATGATAAGTAGCATATTTCTCTAAACAGTATTACAGAGTATGTTCTTCTGTCTTTTTCTCCCCCCCCCCTTTTTATCGCCTTTTGTCTTTGATTCTCTTAAATCATTCATTATCACTGTTAAATTTATCAATTCAAACGTTCTCTTTCTTATATCGTTCTCTGGGGTGTCTCTTTACATTTCAACAGAGTTGAACATAAAGGTGCATTAGATGTAACCATTACGGCACTGATTTCCTGTACTAACACACCAGAGAGGGTTACAATGGAAAATAAATTTATTCAGCTGCTTGGCACCATATCTCCATATGGTATTAATCAAATAATATCCGACTGATGTCTTCTGTTTCCCTGTATTGCTACTATTTTCTTATTGCTGTGTGTTTATGTAGCCCTGGATATTTTGGTCCATTATTATTGTTGACCTTATTTTTACACAGTGTTAATATTTATGGTCTCTCACTAACTGTAATCCTATTTCCGGCAACAACAATGAATATTTGTTGAGTTGTTTACTGTGCTCTGTTTCTTGTGATATTTTCCTTTTGTCCTGTGCGCTGACGAAGGCTCTGTGCCGAAACGTTCCAATCTTATTGTCCCGTCCTTTTAGTCAAGCCTCAACGTGCCTCGTTTTGCTATTTCATTTACACAGCTTCAATGCAGTCCTTTAATTATTATATTTTAGTCGGGGGGTGTCTATTTCTTTGTCATTTGTTTTACTTCCCCTGATTGCTTTGTCATTTTTTACTTCCCCTCATTACTTTGGTTTTCTCTTATTTCCGCTCACTTAATATCTATATCCAGACGCGACGTTTTACAGACTAATAAAATGATTCAACCCCCCTCCCGCCCCCCACCCCCTCCCCCCAACCCTAAACTTTCAAACGGCTCACAATATTTTTTTTTCAATATGCGCCTGCATTTAAAACAAAAAAAAGTGTTAATTATTTTCATTGTACAAGGAAGATTGCGTTTTAACACACTCGCGAATCTTACCATTAGGGTATGTCTTAACATTAGGGTATGTCTTACCATTAGGGTATGTCTTACCATTATACTATGTCTTAACATTAGGGTATGTCTTACCATTATACTATGTCTTAACATTAGGGTATGTCTTACCGTTAGGGGTATGTCTTACCATTAGGGTATGTCTTACCATTAGGCTATGTCTTACTATTAGGGTATGTCTTACCTTTGTACTATGTCTTACCATTAGACTACGTCTTACCATTTAAATGTGTCTTACCATTAGAATATTTCTTACCATTGGAGTATGTCTTACTTTTGGAGTCCGTCTTGCTATTGTAGTATGCTTACTATTGGTGTATGTCTTACAATGAGCTTACGTCTTACTATTTGCGTAGGTCCATAATCAAAGTCCCAAAAAAATTTGATGAGTGCAGACTGTCCTATTGGAAAAAAATACAACGAAACCTAACTAGCCCTGAATCTTTTAAAAAAAAATAATTTTAGAGCAGTACAAAATATGTGCGTGTATTTGTCCTTAACTTAACCCCGTTCATTGAATACAACAGCCCCAATATGGGGAGAGCAGAATTAGAATCCGAGCCCCTGATCCGAAACGCCCCCCTCCCCCCAAAACACCACCAACTCCTCATACACGCTAAGCACATACACACATACAAGCAATGTTTCAGTGTTCACTGTGTTATATCTGGGTGTTCAATGTTTTATATTTAGGTGTTCACTGTCTTATCTCTAGATGTTCAATGTTTTATATCTAGGTGTTCATTGTCTTATATCTAGGTGTTCACTGTCCTATATCTAGGTGTTCACTGTTTTATATCTAGTTGTTCACTGTCTTATATCTAGGTGTTCACAGTCTTATATCTAGGTGTTCACTGTCTTATATCTAGGTGTTCAAAGTCTTATAGCTAGGTGTTCACTGTCTTATATCTAGGTGTTCACTGTCTTATATCTAGGTGTTCACTGTCCTATATCTAGGTGTTCACTGTCCTATATCTAGGTATTCACTGTCCTATATCTAGGTGTTCACTGTCCTATATTTAGGTGTTCACTGTCTTATATCTAGGTGTTCACTGTCTTATATCTAGTTGTTCACTGTCTTATATCTAGGTGTTCACTGTGTTATATCTAGGCGTTCACTGTCTTATATCTAGGAGTCCACTGTCTTATATCTAGGTGTTCACTGTCCTATATATAGGTGTTCACTGTCCTATATCTAGGTGTTCACTGTCTTATATCTAGGTGTTCACTGTCTTATATATAGGTGTTCACTGTCCTATATCTAGGTGTTCACTGTCTTATATCTAGGTGTTCACTGTCTTATATCTAGGAGTTCAGTGTCCGATATCTAGGTTTCACTGTCCAATATCTAGGTTTCACTGTCCTATATCTAGGTGATCCCTGTCCTATATCTATGTTTCACTGTCCTATATCTAGGTTTTCCCTGTCCTATATCTAGGTTTCACTGTCCTATATCTAGGTTTCACTGTCCTATATCTAGGTTACACTGTCCTATATTTAGGTTTCACTGTCCTATATCTAGGTTTCACTGTCTTATATCTAGGTTTCACTGTCCTATATATAGGTTTCACTGTTCTTTATCTAGGTTTCACTGTCCTATATCTAGTTTTTCACTGTCCTATATCTAGGTGTTCACTGTCCTATATCTAGGTTTCACTGTCCTATATCTAGGTGTTCACCGTCCTATATCTAGGTGTTCACTGTCCTATATCTAGGTTTCACTGTCCTATGTCTAGGTGTTCACTGTCCACATAATCTCACCGCTGTACACACACATTCACTAACAGCTCCTACCATTGAGGATGTGTCGGTGTGAGTGTGTGTGTGTGAGAGAGAGAGAGAGAGAGAGTGAGAGAGAGAGAGTCCGTGTGTGCAGTCAGATTCTATTTGATCTGCGTCTTTAACGTAAGACAGCGGTGCTCAACCTGTGACTCGCGACCCCTTCGGGGGTCGCACGACCCTTTCTCAGGGGTCGCCTAAGACCATCTGAAACACGACATATGCTCTACAGTTATGAAGTAGCAACGAAAATATTTTTGTGTCGGGGGGGGGGGGGTGTCGCCACAACATGAGGAAATGTATTACGGGGTCGCGGCATTAGGAAGGTCTAGAACCACTGACGTAAGACTAATCTGAGAAACGTCTGAATATGATGGGCCGTGTACTCAATCGGAAAACAGAAAGAAAAATGTGTAGAAAAATGATGAAAGGGGGGGTGGGGGGGGGAGGGGTTGTTTCTTTTTTTTTTTTCTTTTTTTTTTTCTTTTTAAACGNGGCTTGGGGGGTTGTTTTTTTTTTTTTTTCTTTTTTTTTTTTTCTTTTTAAACGCAATGATCATAACGAGTTTCTCGTCATCGTTTTATTTTGTATCTTTCTGGGAACGCTAATATTCGTGTCCCCCCACTGCCACCCCGTTTTTTTCCCCCACCTAGGTTAGCACGCTTTCGATTCATGATCAAGGACAACAAATCTAATGATGGCTGCCTCTAAGTGTTGGCACCTGGCACTGGCGGTTGTCACTTTCTTTGTTTCGCGCCCGTGCTCAAGTTTGAGATTAGACCAGCGGTTCTCCACCTGTGGGTCGTGACCCCTTTGGGGGGTCGCAAGACCCTTTCCCAGGGGTCGCCTAAGACCATCTGAAACAGTTGTGAAGTAGCAACGGAAATAATTTTGTGGCTTGGGGGGTCGCCACAACATGAGGAACTCTATTAAAGGGTCACAGCATTAGGAAAGTTGAGAACCACTGGATAAGACTATATGTCAGGGGATGTCTCTTTTTTTTTTCTTTTTTTTTTTTTTGTTAATTTTAAGAAATGATTTTTTTTTTTTTTTTTTTTTTTTGCGTAAATGTAAAGAATGAATTATTATTATTTTTTTTTTACAGTTTAATCTTCTTTGTAGGTGTTATGCGTTAAATAAACTTCGTATTTAATTATGCCTGTTTATGTGGGCATTTGTTGTTTTGTTTTTTTAATTACCAGGTTATTTAAGACCATGTGATCTCGGGAAGTGAATTTGACACACACACACACACAAAAAAGGCTTAAGTTTAAGACAACGAATTGGCCAAACCGTTAAACCATACATTGCATAGCCCGTTTATTGAACTCTCTTTTTACATCCGTTCACGGCTACGTGATGGCTACATTGTGGCTACATGAGGGCTACGTGATTGCTATGTGACGGCTGCATGTTGGCTACGGGACGGCAAGATGCCAGCTACGTGATGGCTACGTGATACACAATAAGTGATTAATTAATGCAAATTATGATAAATCTTATATAATACAATACAATCGTGTAGCATAATGCATGAAATGTTATAGATTAAAATGACGTTACATATTAGGTATACTTTTGATACACAGTCGAACCCGCTTATCTCGACCTCGGTTAACTCGCGAATCCCGCTATGTCGACGTTTTTGAAGTGGAACCGCCATATTCTCTCTTTGTCTTAGCATTTTCTCCTTGGTTAAGTCGATTCTTTTATGTCACCGAACCCTGATATCTCGAGCACAAAAAAGGCGGCCAAATTTACCATTTAACCTCGGTTATCTCGATCCCCATGACCAATCGCCTGCTTTAAAAAATTATATACAGCAGAAACCCGCCTACTTTAAACTTTAGTAATTGAAATGAAATTACAATATCTTTGTCCGCGCAATTCACTTGTCACAACAAGAAGCGAGGCACGAGAGGCTTGCAAACAACAGAGAGAGAGAGAGGTCGCAGTACTTGTTAAATTTATAGCCAACCCGCTTGTCGCTTTATAGGCTTTCACGCGTTCTTACACGTTGATTTTTTTGTTTTTTTAAAGCCCCAAATCCGTATTTGAATAAATTGAACTGGTGAATCCGGAGCTGAAAAATATTTAGCCTCACGAATACGGAATTCCGGGATAATCCGGTAAAGTGGCACCCCACATATGCCTTGTGTTGTTAGCAAACATGTATGTACATTTTTGTATAGCGTGCCGATCGCTTCATCAAAGAAATTGTGGTAACGCTGTTGTGTACAATAATAACAACTCCAACAGCACGGGCCTGTCCGTTCTCATTTATAAACGCACATCGTGTACATAAAGAAATTTCAAGCACATGTCAATATATATTGCCGCCATATTGGTTTTCATTTATCTCGATCATCGGTTATCTCGATGCTTTTTTTGGCAAGACCCGACGTCGTCGACATAACCGGGTTCTACTGCATAAAGTATGAAAAAACATCATAGGCTCTAAAGGAAACAGAGTATTTTATATTTATTTCATTTTTTTTTTTGGGGGGGGGGGGGCATCCGTCTGTCTCAGTCAGGGACGTGCTGGCACATGGAAACCCGTGACGAATGGGGGGGTAAGAAAGGCCCGGGCCCCGGACCCCCCCCCCCCCCCCNTCTCTTCGTCGTGGGCCAGCACGTCCCTGATCTCAGTGACACAATTGTGTGGTTTTAGCTGTAATTTATATGGGGTATATCACATAATTACCTGAAATATGGTAAATTATATTTGAATAATTGAAGCTGTCTTTAAATGAATAACTTTGCGTAACTTTTTTTAAATGTCATGTTTCATTTCCCCCCCCCCCCTTCTTTTTGCTACTTTATGTGAAACGCGGTGAGCCTAGCCCAAGGTTGGGGCACCGCACTATATAAGATCACTTAAATCAGCGGTTTTCAACCTGTGGGTCGCGACCCCTTTTGACGGTCGCACAACCCTTTCACGGGAGTCGCCTTAGACCATCTGAAACCACATGCTCTACAGTTATAAGGTATCAACAAAATTATTTTAGTGGCTGGGGGTCGCCACAACATGAGGAGCTGTATTAAAGGGTCGCGGCATTAGAAAGGTTGAGAACCACAGTCTTAAATAATAATAGATTATACACATGATGAAAATCCTCCACACCATTCTGCCGTTCTGTTCCCCGGCATGACGCGTTTGACAGAAGTTACATAGATTCTGAAGTGTTTCCCGGGTTGTAAAGCTGAATAAAATAGCTGCCTGCAGAAAAATAAAAAAAACTTTTGTTTATACCAATTGAACTTTTAACTCGAGCTTTCCAACTGGGGGACGAAGATTTCTAACACGCGATATATGAATAAGTTAAGCTTTCTAAAAACAATATGGCTGTCCATTAGTAATATATATATATATATATATATAAATATACAGAGTAAGTTGTTTTAAATCCTCTATATCAATCTCGCTTTTCTTCTGTCTTTCTGTGTTTAAGGTGACATTTTCGGACGGCTAAATGACCAACTTCTCGTCCGCTTATCGAACTGAAACTTGGCACATACACTCGTCGCCGATCACAACACATTCTGTAAAAAGTTTCATCCCCCACACCCAAAAGTTTCATCCCCCACCCCCCCCCCCCTCCCCCCCCCCCCCCCCCTCAAATCTATGTTTCCTTTTTTTTTTTCAAGGGGAATATGAATGAAATATGATTTTTTTTTTCAATAGGTGCATGTTTTGGTGTGGAGATGAACTGTGTAGCTGTTGGTATGTGCTTAGTGTTTGTGACGTATTTGGGTATGAGGTAAAAAATACAAATGTATTTTGGCAGAGGAAACTAAAGGAAACATGAAACGTGTTTTCGCCAGAAGTTTACCCATTTACATGAGCGCTTCTTAAAAAAAAGGGGATTATCATGATTAGTAACATACATGCACAAAACAATGCCTATAAAGGATTTTTAGGAACAAATTTCAGTTGTGTTTTTGGGGAGGATTATTGTGAAATTTCGGTAGAATTTGTTAATGGTTTTCTTTCTTTATAATTGAACCCTTTGACATTGTAAAAAGAAAAATGTTTTGCTTTATTAATTAACCCTTTAATATTTTACAGATGCTTTTATCTATTTATTAATTACCCTCAACACCTTTTTAAAAAATATGTCTATTTATTGGTTAACCATGATTTGACATTTAGAGACAAAAATATATATTAATTAACCCTTTGATATCTTTAGTAAATGCTTTCTTGTGATGTTTCTTTTCTCTTTTTTTTAAACAAAATTTCAACTACATTTTAAGCATCTTCTTATTCTATCCGACTCCTGTGGATTTAAGGTCCTGCTGTGGATTTAACTTTCTGCCTAGGATTTAAGTTCCTCGTAGGGATATAAGATAATTTTTTCTAATTTAAGTTCCTCGTGTGAATTTCAGTTCCTCGTGTTGATTTCAGTTCCATCACAAAAATTTTCCATCGCAGCATCTTACTTAAAGTTTGAAAACCATCAGCATGAGACTTGAAACTCTTATTGAGCAGATGCGTCCTAAATGTGTGGCCCCGGGGTCAAAAATAGTTCATCCAGTAATGTACTCGTCGTATCATTTCGTCGTCATGGCAGAGCGAACTTTAGACCTGGGGTCACATTGTTGATCAACTCAGTACAGTTCGATAGCAAAAATTTCCAATCTCATCCTTTTTTTTTTTTTTTTTTTTTTTATTTAAAAATATTTTTTTTAAAGTTTCGGTTTGTAAGTTTTTTTTTTTTTTTTTTTTTTTTTAATTAAAAATATTTTTTTTAAAGTCTCGGTCTGAAAGTTTTTTTTTTTTTGTTTTTTTTTTTCAAACTCTCTGCCACGCTTGGTAAACGTTTGAATAAAACAATAAACACGAGACAGGGTGGGGTGGGGGGGTGAATAAAAACAATACACTAAACATTCCGACAGCGACTCAATATTCTATCTTCAAAGGACCCTCGGGCTCCGAGTAAATTTCACGTGTCAATAAACGGGAGAGCCATTTTTTTTTTGTTTTAGCGAGATTGGCTTTTACAGTAATGGACGCGTTAACCAATGGTAAAAATTGCCAGCAGGAGAGTGAGGTTTTGATTGGAGAGTATGGAACTTGTGGACGGTATCGATTTTGCGTATTAATGCAGTATTTAAAACAAAAATGAAGGAAACGCTATGCGTATGCGTGTGTGTGTGTGGGGGTAGGGGGTCATTAAAACATGGTGGCACTTGAAGGAACAACTTTATGTCTTAGTGCAAAAGTACGGAGTGTCCTTGTTGGTGAGCAGGTGTGGACGACGGACGATGGATGGTGTATGTTGCATGGTGAGTGATGGACGGGCGGTGTATGATGGATCGCGTACGATGGACGGTGTGTGTTTTCGGAGTGACGCTTCAGGCTTGTGACGTCATAGCGGGAGGTCTTTGAACTCCGCAGAAACGACGACCATTCATTTTTTTTTTCTTTTTCTGGACACTTTTTTAAAAACTTTTCCTGGGCGACCTACCAGCTTTACCACTCTGAAAACCGTTCCACTGCCCCGGTTGTTGGACTCCTCTTCCCTGGTTGTTGGACTCCACTGCCCTAGTTGTTCGACGCCCTGTAGCTGATGACACAACCTCAGCCAAACCTGATGCCCTAGTGGTGTACACTTGAGGATCCCCGACCACACACGATTTGAGACATTCTGGAAAATGTTTCAAACAACTCGGAGCGTCTAGCCTGACTTTCAGATGGCTAAAGGCGGGGTGTTCATAACCAGGGATGCTCCTTGCGGTGCATGAGACGGTGTCAGGTCGTGCGGAAAGAACCAGCCCCCCCCCCCCTTCCCCAAACCACAAAAATTAAAAATCTGATTTTTTTAATTATAATCTCATTTCTTGTAGAAACGGGTCACCTATGTTGATTTTCGCGGTGTTGACTTGCTGAGTTTATCCACCCAGGCTCACGACCGCACTCTGAACTATATTATAATATTCTAATTCTCACCACCAGTAGCACCGCAGCTTTAAAAAAAAACTGTTTTTTTTGTTTTTTGTTTTTTTTTTAATTGAGACTATTTCCGTATGCTATACCAAAAGAAACCATTATTTGCGGTATATTTTTAAAGAATCTCATGAGCGCAGTTATCAGGATTATTGTTTACTGAAATCAGCGTCATCTGGTAGCGTTAGGGACATTGTTATATATACAAATTACGCAATATATATATATATATATATATATATATATATATTGCCGGGGTGGGGAAGTCAGTTTTCGTTGTTCCATTTCTTTATCTTTCAATATTTTTTTTTTGTTCCATTTAGGAATGATACCTCACTTTCACACGGATGATTGATCAAGACAACACCGTCCTCCACTACGACGATTGGGCGTTGGTGTAAGTGTAATGAGGCCGAGTGGTGGCGTCACGCCACGCCCGATTGATGATCCATGTAACAGCTCTCAGAGTAGGTCGCGGGGTGGGGCTATGGGGGTGGGGGTTTGGTGGTGCCGGTTGGGGGTTGGGGGGGGGGAAAGACATCGTTATGTGTAGGTGGAAGCATTGATGCCCACGACAGACACCAGAGACAGTGTAAATAGTCTAGTCAATAAATACACTGATGGCAGTCAACGGTCCTCACACTTTACGCGACTGATGTTGCTAATTTTAAATTATTCTATTTTCAGGTGTTTTAGTACTGAATTTAAATGTTTTTTTTGTGGGTTTTTTAAAGAATTGAATTTGTAGCATACGGAGTCCATACATGGATGGTTAGACTCCTGTATTGTCTTTTCTGTTAAAAAAAAAGGAAAGTGCCCAGAAGTAAAAAAAAAA